>PVJO010002684.1:0-138276 GCA_004026905.1 Hystrix cristata
CATCAGATGCTTAATCCTACTCTAGCTTCCTTTGATACGTTTGTACCTCGGGGCTGTGCCATTCATTCATTTAGTATATTTTACTGCATACCACTTTCTCGACCGTGCCTTCATGCCTAAAGTGGCTTTCTGATAATTTAGAAAAAAGAATTTAGGAAAGTTAAAGGAACCATCTAATAGTTTGGTAGTGAAAAGTGTATTGCCTTTGGGCCTTAATTCTACTTTGAACTAGAAAGAACTCCGCAGAAATATAAAGGGATCCATCCATTCCTCTTTCCTTCTTCCTTCCTTCAATACTTAAGAAGAGTCAGCTGTATGAGTAATAGTGGAGTAGATCCAGGAGTTAAAAAAGAGAATTACTTTCTCTTTACCAACCATCATTAGGAGTTAGTAAAATAGAGGAAAAGATAAAGAAATGGGCAAATGATTGTTCTCTACTATGATCCGTCTTAATATTATGAGGTTATGCAGAGGGTTGTCCTTCCAGGAACAGACAGGCTACACTGGAGCACCTTCTTCCTCCCTTCCTGTTTCCTGTCCGTGCTTATGGCAGAGCTGTGACACAGAATATTATGCTTGATTAGGGATTTGCAGGATGACTAAGAATTGCCCGGGGCCTCCAAGGGTGAAAGGAAGTTCCAGGAAGAAGGAAGAGAATGTGCAGAGGTGTGAGGCATGAAAATAGAGGGAGGGTTGAGGAAGCTGGAGTGTGGCTACAGCCCAGACATAGGCATTGTACAAGGCATCTACACTGGAGGACAAGGGCCAAAAGGAGGAAAGAAGATCTTTCAATGACTCCTAGCTCGCTCCATTCCCATGAAAATATACAAAACCATTTTGTCACAGTAGCGGGGGAAATATCTCTCTGATTGCACGAGAGACGTATCTCTAAGTGGAGCTGCTCCTGGCCGTGCCTTGCGCTGTGTGCCCTGAGCACAGTGTGGACACAGCCTGTAAGCCGCTAAGTGGCAGACACGGCAGTATAGTAAATGGCCGTGTGTGGAGCAGTGTTGTGCTCACTCTGTGGGTTTTTATTTAGTAGCAAACTGTTTTGCTTGCAATATGGTCAATAGTTGAATATGTTTGAGGGAACACATGGGAGTTTGAAGTGTGGGTGGAAACAATAGGCAGCAGATGGAAAGAGTATCTCAGCTTGGTCAGTGGGAAGATTTGAAATCTTCCATGTGCAACTTACAGAGATGTGGTGTCTTGTTTTTCTCTTGTATCCAGGCCAAGAGTTCATTGCTTCTTTCTCTGTAATATGTTTGGTCTTTGGGGGATGGACAGAAAGACAAAATTCAGTATGTGTATACTAGTTTCTGGAACATAGAAAACAATCAAGACTCTGGTTCGATGACCTTAGATTTGAGACTTACATAATGGCCACAGAACACAAGGGACATAAGAATTGTTGACTTATTTCCACCCTTGCTGCTGAGGGGCCAAAACGTTAAAATCCACTGTTAGGTAGGTGAGGTTTATTTTGGTCAAAAATCTGTTCTTTTAATCCCCTTACCCGAAAGTAAAAAATATTTTCAAGAAAATATAATTTTTTGCATCTAGTCTTCCATATTTTACTAGTTCCCTAGCCTACGACAGTCAGCATAGAAATTACCTATGATCTTCAAGAATAGTCCATGTTGAAGAAACCAAATCAAAAATATTTTTGGATGCTGTAGCACTCAGTAAAATCCTACATACTGTTTTTCCAATATAAATCATCTTAAAATAATTTAAAAATTTCATTATATTATAGAATTAATTTTTATAAGTACTCAAACTATGTTAAATTTAGAAGAGTTATTGGTCATTTTTTTATGTATTCCTGAGGGACAAAAGGCCATGCGTATTTAAGCAGCAGTTGTTTCCGAATAGAGTTTCACTTTGCATGGATTTTAATTCTTAACTTGACAGAGCACTCATATAGATACCTTAAAGTAGAACAGCCAAAATTAGAATGGGGGTGGGACAAAGCATTTATTTTTTGAGAGGACAAATTGAAATTTCCCTAACATTGAATATATTTGTCTTCTCTTTTGCCATTTAAAAACATCTTGTCACAGCCTGTATACAAGTACTTGGAAGAAAATCGAGATGCGAAATAATCATGTAAATTAGAAAGGATACATCTTGGGTAGCAAAGTAACTCAGAGTAAAACATTTTACTAACAAGTGACCAGGGATATGACCAGTATTTTGTACAGATAGAATTGATTGTGAAACATGTGGCAGCCAGCTAATATTTTTTTTAAATTAGACAATAGTTAGACAATAACTGCTCAGCTCAGTGAGTCATAGTGTTAAAAAATCTGTTGTAGAGGTGGTTTATGCAATAACCTTATATTTTTTTTTAACATTTTTATATTTAGGGGTGTAGGACAAAACATCAAATACTATAATCTTACAGTAGTCTAAATGACGTACTTCACACTATCAGTACTGTAGAATATAGGTTTCTTTTTTCTCCCTTTCTTCAAGGTTCTTTGCTATCAATCTTGTAACATTCTAAAAAATTTAACTTACTATCAATGTATTGAAGTGATTTCTCCCCCGGGTTATTTACTGTCTGAACACAGCACTTCATGGAATTTTTAGGGCCCAGCGGAGCTCGCAGATAGAAATCTTGTCAATAATACAGAATTGAGTGAGCCAGGTGTATGAGTTCTGGCCTTCCCCTGCGGCTGCCGAATCCCAGTTAGAGCAGAACTCGCTCGGGGACGGACTGGAAGGAAGGGTGCGCTCACTGCCTCACGTGGGGCTTGACCCTGTTGAGTGACCGCATGATGAGCTTGTGAGATCGCGTGCCGTTTGCCTTCTGATTCATAAGATGTTGGATATGCTTTTTGGTGTATAGGAAAACCATGCTCGTCAAGTAAGTCGTTGGAAACCCACTATGTGCAGTAATGGCAGTACGGACAAACCATCGATAGACTGAATCTTTCAAATCTAAGACGTTGTTCCTTACTTTGGTGGTATATGTTCTGCTGCAACATTATTTACTTAGAAACAGTGAAGACATCTAGAGCAGTGTTTTGTAAAGAGATGCAAATCATCAGCCTAAGAAAAATTTGGGATACTTAGTAAAATCTCAGATTCGGGGGCATGGATTTCTTTTACCAGACCCTTCATTTAGACTTAACAGTTGGTAAGATTTGCCAAGCTTCCTTTCTGTCTCTCTGTACGTCTAATATAGAGGGAGATGTTGCCTGTGCTATTTCAAAGTAAGTTACAGACGTGTTGCTTCATCTCTACCTACTACATTACCAAGACATTTTGGGAAGTAGCTCTAGGCTACAATTGGAAAGCAGTCGTCCATACTTCAATGTGCCGGCAGTCCCGGTAGGCACAGATTCTAGAGTTTCTGATTCAGGCTGAAACAATGCCCAAGAATCTATAGTTCTCACAAGTTCCAGGTGAGAACCATGTCTTTGATCTGGAGAACACACTGCTGCTGTGTAGTGAGATGCAAAATGCTGTTTTACTGAAGAGGCAAAATACGAAATTTCTCATCTGGTCCGTTGGTCTTACTCTTTCTTGCATCAGGTCTCCACGATAGAGAGAGAAGGGCATTATACTTTTGAATTAACCTGCTTGTGGGTTTTTATTGCATCTGCTGTGTTCCCATTCTTGCTGCCTGTTCAGTTCACCAGCCAAGGACCAACTATCTTTCGGAGCACTCGGAGGCCAAGCACGGTGGGTGCTTCTCTCACAGCAGGTAGTTCTCCTACAGCAGGGTTGGTGAACCTTTTAGAGATGAGAGCCCAACCTGCAACCCAGAACCCACCTATTCATTGCAGACTCCCAGCACTGCCATTAAACCTGAATACTAAGCTTTTGGTTTAGGGGGAAAAAAACCAAAACAAAAAAACCCCCTCACACATCAAGATCTTTTGTCTTAAGAATAAGACGTGTGCCATAGATTCACCACCGCCATCCCAGGCTTGTATACTGAGGGCAGTAGAGGTGGCACCTGCGTGGACTGGGGGTGGGAGATTAGGTACCTGCTCTCTTACGACACTTACAGGATTTGAATCATAATGATGGGGGTTGCAAATGAAAGGGATTCCTGGAATAATGTATTGTATGATCAACATATAGATTGTCTCCAGAGAAATTGTCAGACTTTGTGCTGTTCTCGTGTGGACTTTCTCTGGGTAGCTTGCTGCATCTGCCAGCAAGCTGAGCTGGGAATTCCAGAAGAATTAGTGAACAGGAATGGTGGGTAAATACCTTGAGACAGAACTATCTCTGAGAGCCTCGGGTAGCATCTCCCAGAGGTCCCCTGCAGGACTGTTTCCCATGGTTCAGGGTGCCCTGTTCAGGTCTGTGTCTTGTATTCACTCCCTTCCTTTCTCTGCTTCCCTTTCATCACTGTGTCATTACTTCCAGTGTTTGCTAGTAATCCCTACCAAATACACCAGTTCTATTAATCATCTTTTCATTACTGTAACAAAATACGTGATGAAGCCTACGTTATAAAGAAAAATAGTTCATTGGCTCATGGTTTGGGAGGGGCACGATCCAAACAGTGTGGTGCAGGTTATGGAGAGAGCCCCTTGGCTAGATCACGTCATGCAGGAGTACGTGTGGTTCTCTGTGTCTGGGTGTTTACTGTCCCTCATCTTATAAAACCAGGAGCATTCTGTCTCGGGGGTTCCACCCTAATGACCTTATCGATCATTTCCCAGGCCCCCACCTTGAAGTACCACAGTGGAAGAAAGTCTCCATTCTTTTAATACTATTAATATGAGACTTTGGGCATTAAATCCCTGCAGGAGTTTAGGGGAAAACCACAGCACCAACACTTTCACTCATATCTCTGTCTCTCGGGTTTACCTGGAGGGTGGAGAGAAGACAACTCATCCTACTAAACTGAAGTACCACTGAGAGAACACGCCGAACATCCAAGAAGCATCTATATAACAATTCCGGGCTTTTATATCTCCCTCTGAGGAATTTATTTTATATAGTGTAGATGACTCAAGTAACGGAAACCCAAATGTTTAAGTCACCTAGCATCTAGAGATAATTGTTGGGGTAAAAAAAGTCATGCACGTGTGCACATCCTTACCCCCAACCCCCGGGGTGACGAATAGTTAAAACCCAGCACAGAAACTGGGAAGAAATTCAGTCACACAAGTCCTTTTATTTCTTAGAGCATTCAGAGGTTAAGGAAATGAAACACGGTAAGTCACCTTTAACGTATCTTTATTTCTCCTGTCTGTTCTCTTCGTATGGTAGGTGACTCTTTGCATTATTTTCTATATTACTTCTCTAAATTAAAGTCTCACTAAAAAAAAAATCACATGGTACCAGCCTGGAGTTTCTTGTCCTCTCCCCCCTTCCTTTTTCTAGGTTTACATGAGACAAGAACTGTAAAGGCAAATTCCCAACAAGCTGGTTCGCTCTTAGGAAGAGCCCACACAGGCTGATCCCCAGGGCTTCTAATTAGGAGGTTGACAGTGAGGGAGGGAAAACCTGAAAACATTAATTAATAACATCTATTCTGTCACAGACGTTTATAACATGCCTTCTTTTTCTATGATTTTATTTTTAACTTGGCAATGTACTAAATACTTTGCTCTTTAATAATTATATGTATACAGTCATCATTCGTATTGGATTTTATGGATTCAATTAAAAAATTATGGTTTATTTACCCAGTCTCCTATTACTGGATATGTATATTTCAATTTTCTCCTACCAAAAGGTATTCTGCTTGCTTAATTACTTACTAATTTGACATTTTCTTTGGATAATTTGTCTAAGTATAATTAATAGGTCAGGGATTATAATTTTGAAACATTTTGATACATTACCAAGTTATCTTTTAGCAATATGTAGGGGATCCTCCATCATTCCACTTCAGTCTTTGCTAAGCTGATAGGCATATCATAAATGTCTTGTAAAACATCTGATATTATTTTTGGGTGGGGTGCTGGGGATCAAACTCAGGGCCTTGCACTTGCTAGGCAAGTGCTCTACCACCGAGCTATATCCCCAACTCCCAACATCTGATATTAAGTACTTATTGTTATTGAATCCTTTGCATGATTCATAGTCTCCTCTGGTGAACTCTTGGTAACTTATTTTTCAGTTTAAGTTTTGATCATTTCTTGATATTTTCTAAAAGTATTGAAGAAGTAAAATAAGTTATCTTTTTATCTAGGAAGTATTTTGCAGCTTGGCATTTTCTGTATAATATATAAAGCTTTTATATTTGCTACTTGAATAATTGCAGTTTTCACGGACAGATTAGAAATCTGTTTGCCAGGTGAGTTCCTTTCACCTTGTGGCCCCTGTGGGCTTCCTGCCGCAGCCCCGTCCTGCGACGTCCTTCGCTGCCCTCATTTTCTTCTCAGAGCCTGAGAAACAGGAAAGCACATCATATAATCCTGTATTGTGGCTGTTTTGAACATGAAGGAATTTACTTTCAAATACCAACTGAAAACTGCTTTTTATCATTCTCCTAGCTTAAAATTATTAAACTACACAAGAATTTCACGAAAGGCTCATCTGAAGGTTACATAAGATTGTGTACCAAAACCGCTAGCACTGACCAAGGCTAAGGATGCTGCAGACCCCGAGATCAGTGTCAGCCCGCGCACATGCCTGCTGGGGGAGGCAGTGGATTGAAATGTCTCTGCTGGGGTTTGAATAGGTGGAGAGGTAGGAAAAGACAGTTCTGGGTCACATTCTCTTATCTTACAAGTAGGAAAGGCCTCCCCCAACACAAAGCAAATGAAGAAAAATAGGTTGCAATGCCCGGATGTAGGCTGGCTGCTCATCTGAAATTGAGTTGCCTAGTAGCAAGATGTGTCAACACATACAAGGCCCAGTAACCTCCTGGCCTACTCTCTACAGGCAAAGCAACACGATGGCCTTAAGTCCTACCTGAAGTTTGGCAGTAAAATTACATGCTTTCCATCATTCTGCTTGGAGAGCATTTCACCCCTTTTCTGTATCTTTATTTCAGGTTCGCATGCCTTGGCTCAGGTAATCATACCGTGTTACTATGGAAGACTGTAAGTGATACTTCTTGATATACTGAATAGCTGTGCAAGAATATAAATGATATTTATGAGGAAGTCGGGAGTGCTTTAAATATTGTGAAAATGCTGACTTTGACACATTGAGGATAATGATGCAGAAACAGTAGTTTCTTTGTAAACTCTTTAATGGCAACAATTTTCTAAATCAAAGCAATCCACACTTCCCCATTTACAGTTTCTTCTCCAACTACTACAGTCTGGTAAAGAGATTTACTACACCACATGTTTTGCTTTTCTGAATGGTCTAGTGCTCTGAAACTTCAAATCAGTTTATATTTTATCTTTCAGAAACATACAGATGTGACATGGTAGGATGCGGGTGTGAAGGGCTGGGTCATTTTGGCCTGACCATGGGATCACAATTGGTTGAACAAAATACGAATATAAGAAATGTGGGCTGAGCCCTTCATTATATTAGTGTTTATCTTCCTAGAATTGGATTAATAGTTATGTAGGAAAGTTTGTATGCTCGTGCGTAGAAATGACATAATAGTAATCTCAACATGCCTCTAGCCTGGTGAGTAATGGGTTTGAAATAGTAGATGCCAAAAGGGTTGCACAGTGCAACTCAATTACCTTTAATGTTTCAAATATGGCAAAGTTTAATCTGTATATTAACTTTTGCATTTGCTAAATCATAGACATTTACTGAAAAATGCCCATTTTTCTCTGTGTGTGGGCTGAAAAGAATGCTTGTAATCTAATTATATTTGATTGTAGGCACTGCTGTTTACTTGTTGTAATGCCTCCATTTGTTCCTGACCCGCCATCTTCATTTAATGAGATTCTTCCAGAGTTTTCCATAACCCCCTTTGCTTGCATCAGAAGAAAATGTACATTAACACAAAATAGCAGAAATGTGAGAGAAAAGATCTTGTAAGGAAAAACACTAGCTTTTCCAAGGGAACTTGGGAATACAAGGTTCCTACGGCGCGGTCCTCCTTTCCATGCACAGCATTTCAGAAATAAACATTCTGCCATATTCTGCTTTAACTATGATCGAAAAACGCACCCCAGTGTTAGTAAACTCCTGATTCCCTTCTACTTTAAAGAGGAGGATTTCTCTTATTCAGGAAAGTAATTGGCATTATGTTCTCATCTTCAGCAGCATAAAGCTAAGAAGAATAAACGTCGTTTTGTGCTCAGCAACACAATATGCCAACTTCACATCTCTGGGACATTGCTATAAACTTTTATTTTAAATGTTCTGTGTGCTCACAAAAATCTAGAGGATGTGAAATACAGATTTTTTTTTTACCTGAAACACAGAATAAAAATTCATGCATAAAAGTGCCTAATAAAATGGATAATGTCCAAAGTAAGGAACAGGGATTTTACGATTCTAATAGAGACATGACAAGAAAAAAAGTTAAGAAGCACAGTCATTGCATTGTGAAGAGCATCACTGTCAGGCTGAAAGATGAAGAATATACGTGCCCTGTGATGGTTTGTATCTAGATAGCCCGCTAAGACCCGGCGCACACATACGTGGTGCTTTGGGAAGGGTGCTGGCTCATGGGGGATGCTTAATACACGGATCAGTTTATAGCTAAGTGCGATATTGGGAGGTGAAGCCCAGTCTGAGGCTGTGGGTCGTCGGGGGTGTGGCATGGAGGGGTCTGTTTCCTGCCCTCCTCCCTGGATCTCTGTCAGCTTCCTGTCCACCATAACACAGACTGTTTCTCCTCTGCCATGCCCCTCTCCCCACGCCATCCTGCCTTGGAGCCAGCCGACTATGGACTCTGCAAATATCTACAAACTGTGAGTCAGAATAAACCCCTCCTTCCTTAAGTTATGGGCGTTGGCTATTTTCTCCCAGCAGTAAAGTACAAGTGGTGCCTCAGTTCATAAACTCAGTTCTTTCCACAATCCTTGTCATAAGCCGAATTGGACAAGAACTGAATCAAATTCAATGGTGAGATTCACTGTTGACCTTATGGGGAAATTTGATTCAGTTCTCGTCCAGTTTCACTTGTGACAAGGATTGTGGAAAGAATTCAGTTTATGAACCAGGGTACCACTAACCTAACATACACTTTAATTGCTGATGGCCTTTAGAGTCTATGAATAATGTATCCTCATCTCCCTAGTCATGTGCAAGCTTTTTCTGGAGGAATTTCAAGCCATTTTTAGCGTTCCTAAATTACTAAAAGAGCCAAACATTCTTTGCTTTACCTGATACTCAGTTTCTATTTTGTATATTTTCCTAAGAAAAGTAGAAATAAACTTTAGCTTGGGTAGGTAGGCAGACCTGAGAGTGGGAGGCATGATGCGATCATCTAGACTAGCAGGTTGTGGTAGAGGAATTCTGCAGGGGTGATCATTTTCTTTGCCTGGCATTCCATAGAAGAATGGGTGTAACTCATCGGTGATATATGGAGTTTCAAACTGTATTTTTATCTTTAACTACATGAGCTATTTTTTTCTTTTTCACAATATGCAACTGTATAGACAGTACATAAACTATAGTTGAAACAGGCTTAATTATCAAAAGGAAATGGAAAAATAATATAAAAGAAGAATTATTAATGAACATCTTCGGGGAAAAATATAGAACCATGAAGTGAAAATAGTACTGTGTATTTATTTTGTCCTACATATGCTTACGCTACAGGATGTATATATGTGTACGTACATATGTGTATGTTTATAGATGTAAGGCTATTATTATATAAATATTTCTTTATATAGCCAATGATTTTTTAGCTTACATGTACAATATTTGATGCAACCAAAAATTAGAAAAATTGGATTACAGCCTTGAATATATAATGAAATCAGCGGTTCGTTTTGACTGTAGGCAATGGAGTGTGACCATTCTAAATAGTAATCATTTTAATAGAATTACAGTGACTGCGATTGTTTGATTAGATAGTAAGTCTCAGTACTCTTTAATATGCATGTCTTCTTTTCGTCTAATGATTGTGTCTGTCAGATGTTGGCATTCACAGCCAAGGTTTTCCCTCTTTGTGTTTGTTTCTATAAAACCACATCAGATTTCTTTAAAGAAACACGACACATCAATCCAGGAAGATGGTTTATGTATCAGAGCACAAGAGCCATTATTCCTTAAGTTAGTTGAAACTTGGCAAAAATGGAAGTAAAATTAAGCAAATATAGGAGAAAAATGTTCAGCACCATTAGAAGGATAGTGAGGAATTTGTTTACTGCTTTTGGAAAATGACCTGAGTCTTGTAATGTAAATGTGGACAGCAGATTGCATCCTTTGACAAGTTGAAAATAATTAGCTCAACTGGGGCAGAATTAGATCCTGACTATCAAAATGAGGGTGCTGTGTAACCAATATCTATAGTAGATTGCGCGCCAGTACTCTACCCAAGGCATGGGTTTTGTAGTGCGTATGTTTATCCATCCTCCTAGAGGATTTATACCCCAACTTCTCATTCATGTTTTGAGAAGGATGTTGCTTATGTGTGTAAGAGACACGTGGCCTTCATCGGTCCTCTGTGGCCTGTACAAAACCTGAAAAACATTTATAGCCAGTTCTGTGTCACTTAACCCTTCAATGCCTAGTGATCCATTTTTGGAATCCCCATAGTAATAGAACATAATAAAATGTGTTCTCTTCAAATTCTGGTTCCTTGAATTTTTCTAGGAGACGTGTATGAATTTCATGTTAGAATTAAAAAAAAAATTCACTTTCTGGGATAAATGGACTAAAACAGGTTCTCTTCTGAGGAATGCGTCCTTTGGCAACTCTGTCACCGGGCGCACATCACCATGTGTGCAGACCTGTGTGATATCGCCCACTGTACACCAAGCACAGTTTGCACAGCTCGTTGCTCACAGGTGACAAATCTGAACAGTGTGCCGCTGGTCTCAGCCCGGTTGGGAGTTGTAGCACACTGGCAATCACAAGGTCACCAGGCGAGTCGAACTTTGCCTTCCATTTTGATCTTAAAGGACTCTCGTTGTACATGTAGTCTCTTGGTGACCCAGATGACACTGTGTGGTACATTGCCATCTGTGGTGACTTTCATGGAGGGTCTTCTTCCGTAGATCCCTGTGAAGTTTTTGTTCAAGGCATCATAATGGATTTCATTCCCTCGCCCCAGTACACTCAGAGCTCATTTTCTTGACCTTGTAGGATGTGGCTGGAAGATGATTGAATGGTATCATACAATACTGCTCAAACCCTGGCACATCTTCCTTTGCGAGGCCCACTTCTGTAAGCCTGAATGTGGACCCAGAAAAAGAGACAGTACCTGCACCACAGGACCAGCGTTCCTGTGCTTTATGATGGTAACACGTATTACTGATTTTTAAATGATGATGCTTAATTGAACGTGCTAGAATTCCACTGGAATTGATACTAAATGCTGACAATATCACATGAATCAAGGCTAAGGAAATTTGCTAAAGACCAAGGTGGGTCTAGCAGAGACAGAACTCTGCGTATCCTATGATTGGAAACTAAGAACAAAGGAGAAATACTCAGTTTTATTTCATGTGTCTTTATTTGAATTCTTCGTGGTTCAGAAGTAATACCTTTTAAGTAATACCTACGAAGTAATACTAATACCTTTTTTCTTTTATCAGTAAAACAAAGCAATACAAAGGCCAGGTTGACCGTCCTTTCCCTGCTGACCTCACTGCCGTCTCCTCGTGGATAGCACCAATACTGACAGCTTTGTGTTGATGTGTCTGCCTTTCTGTTTTTATTTGATGACAAATATATTGAAGTATATTTAAATTCCCATGTTACTGGTGGTATTTTACCCAAACAAGATTATTCTGTGTACGTTAGTCTGAGTAGTAGTCAGCTTTCCCGTCACTGGGACAGAAACACCCAACACCCACAATTTAAAGGAGGAGAAGTTGGGTCTGGCTCACATTTTCAGCTGTCTCAGTCGAGGCATCCTAGCTGGCGCCAGGGCAGAAATGGCCTGGCGGGAGGGCAAGGAGGAAGACAGCTGTTCAGCACGCGGCAAGCAGGAGGCCAAAAGAGGGGGGAAGAGCTGGTGATGAGAGTATCCGCCAGCGCGCCTTCTCCCAGCGCAGGAGCTTGTCAGTGCGCTAGTTCACGGATGGCTACAATGTCCTGTGCTCCAGTCATCTCAGCAGCTCCACCTCTGAAGAGCCTGGGCGACCATTTTAGAGCTAAACCATAACAGTCTGTAATGTCCTCTTTTGCCTCTAAAGAGCAAGCTATGAGCAGAAAACATGGAAGCAAAGAGCAAGAGTGAGTTGGAATCTAGAAGGCTCTTGGGTACAGCTAGGGAAGGACCGTGCTCAAAAGGACAGCACTTACTGGGTATGAAGATGTAGGCACCAAGCATGATTGGGTAAGGAAAAGTTTGACCCTTTATTTCTACTAATCAAAGGTATAGAAATTCTAACTTTAGATCAACTGGAGAAAATTAACACAGACTACACTGAGAACAAAAAGGGATTTTAAGACTGCAAGGAAAATTTCTTAGCAATAAAAATGACCAACATTAAATGTTCTGATAATTCAAAAATTAAAGAAGACAGAGGAGCGATATTTTCACCTACCGTTCCAAGTAACTTTGGGAAATAATTTGTTTAAATTGTCTAACGTGGTTGAGGAAGTGTACACCCTGAACCAAGTACTTCCATACTTGAAATGGACCTTAGAACTTGGGTTTCAAGTAGTTTCGTCTCAGGACCCCTGTGACGGATGGCCAGGCTTGATCGCGTCAACGTTACTGGCTTGAGAGCCGCCCAGGAGATTGGTGGGGCACACTTTGAGTCTGCCAAGGTGTGTCACGAAGGCGGGGTGTTGCATTCTGTATCTTGTCCCTCACCACTTCTTCTTGGACAAGTTCACATAAATACTTTATGAAAAACAGCTATTATTCAAAGCAAAAATTGGCTACAAAGCACCAGTGCCATTATTTTAAAATTTTACCGATCTCTTGAAGGTTGGTTTCGTGAGAGACAGTTCATTCTCCCATCTACTTTTGAATTCAATTTGTCGGGATACGCTTTTTCTGATTTCAGGATCAAGAAAATCTGGCCATCCGCTGACATGTACTTGACAAGGGAAGGAATAATTTAATAAGCTTTTCAGATATTTATGACATTCTTTTTGGTACTCCACCCAAACTTCACAAATGTGTATTTCTAAAGTACAGTTGCAAATGGAACCTGAAACTATGGGGAACATTTTTTATGTACTTTCTATTTTGTTAGGCTGCGTTTTGTACCTATCTTTATCTATGAAGAATTTTATAATGTTGAACAACAGTTATAAAATATTGATTCACTCAGCTATGTATATCTTCCAAGCGCTGACAAATTTTATACTATGGTGTTAAAATTACTTACATTAGTATTGTTGTTTACTTCATCCGAAAAATCTAAGCTCTGAAGTTCACAGTGGCGGATGAAAGTCTTTGCAAACTCAGATTTTCAATCGAAAGCACACGTTATCATGGCAATGAGTACTATTGGTTCTTTGCGAGATTATAGCCTGTTATTTTTGTGGCAGGGGTGATTAAACCCGGGCCTCGTGCTTGCAAGCCCGTGGTCTGCCACTGAGCTTTGCCCGCAGCGTTCTCGTTATTTTAGAGAAAATATCTGCTAGCTACCTCTTCTATAATTTTTTTTCAGCCATTCTTTGAGGAAAGCATTGTGTTCCATGAAAAACAAAATAAAAACCCTAAAAAACCCCCATGACTAGTTTGTAACTTGATCGTCACAAAGTTTCAGTAGGATTGCTGTCATGCGTTTGGTGTATTCGTGCTTCATGCTTGAGTTTTGTTTTAGGGAGATCTTCACGAGGGGAAACCTTAAAAATTTTTGACTTTTACTGTCGTTGTGGACCTGCATCTTCTTTCTGCCTTGAAGGGCGTGTGGTGGCGAGACATACGCAATTTGTTATAGAATTTGATGTTGTGGCGCAGTTGTGCGAGGAACACAGTTGTGCAAGGTGCTAGAAGTTTTGCCCGCTGTGGATTTTACACCATTGGAGCAACAGCAATGCAGTGAACAGGGCATATAAGTTTTTCGCATTAGTAAAAAATTGGTTTTCAAAACCTGGGGCCCCTGAAGGAGCCTGGGAATCCCCGGGTGATTATTTAAACCCAAAAATAATTACCTTAGAAAAACTTGTACTTATGTACCACTTATGTACCAAATTATATTTACAAGAATGCTACAGTACCATTACATGAAACAAAAAAATACTTGGAAATGACTCAGATGCCCCCTAACTTGAGGGTCGATCAAGGGTAGTACAGTCATGTATTGGGGTTCTATCTTCAGAACATGATGTTCAGTAAAAAACAAAACAAAACAAAACCGAAACCACAACAAGAAACGTAAAAGATTACAGCAGCCCGATGCCCCTAATGAAATTGAGGGTAATATTTTTATTTTATTCATTTGTATCTGAGCACATAGTAGGCATTCAGTAAGCCTACTACTTGTTAATGAGTATTTAGAGTGTTAATGAGTATTCAGTTTAAAAATGTGCAAAACTCAAAAATATGTAAGAGAACATTGAGGGAATAATAAGTTCTTTCAACCTGTTTCAAGTTTTTCATTTAAAATTTGCTTCTCGCTTTACAATTGACTGGAAAAATAAGTCCATACTTGTGGTGGTGGTTATTTTTGGCACAATGGTTTGGCAACATTCAAATTTCCTATTCTCCATCTTTCCTCCAAGTCTCAATGGAAGTGAGGCTTATAGTTCATTTAATAAACTGGAGATGTGGGAGACATTTCATTTAGAAAAATTGCACAAATATGCTATCTTAATGTTTTTGAGTTTATTCTGATTTCCAGTCTATGCGACCTCTTCTTTTCAACCGTCAAGCGCTTGCAGATTGTTGCTGTTTTTTTCTTGTTCAGCAAAATCCTTTATATTCATTAAGCAGGCAATATTTACATTTTGTCTAATGGGAAAGAAAAGATCTGAAAATTAATCTTTAAAAAGTTGTTTTGAATAGACATGTCTTCAGAGTCTCTGCTGTTTCTGGTGAGGATATTTCTTTCTCCTGGTTTTAAACAGCAGTGTGTGTGCATGTGTGTGTATGTGTGTTTAATTAAACTTCATAAGCAACCAAGTTGAAAACAGCAGCATAAGCTCTTGTTTAAGGATTTGATGGCTGAAAATTAGATGCAGAATTCCCCATGTGTGCAAGTAATTTTAACAGAGGCCCAACTTCCAAAAAACCTGAGATTCATATCTTTTTGAAAACACCACGGCAATTCTGTTTTTCTTTCTTCTGCCCACGTCATGTAACTTTTAAACACAGGAGTTTTATAAAGTTGGGAATGATCTTACACAGGTATGTGACACAACCGAAATTAGAAATGCATGTATACATTTCAGTTATGTTTTATAAAGGCTGGTGGGATGGACAATGCTATTGTAATAATTTTAAGTCTCAAATTTTTTTTTTTTTTTTTTTTTTTTTGGTGCTGGGGATCGAACTCAGGCCCTTGTCCTTGCCAGGCAAGCACTCTAATCACTGAGCTAAATCCCCAGCCCCTAAGTCTCAAATTTCACTATCAGGATGGTATATTGTTTGCCTCTACATCACAGTCAGTGCCATCCTACACAAGGTGTTCTTAAAGATTACAGGATCCAACAACTGCTCTTCTGCACATAAATACTAAAAATTAGAATCATCCACAGAGGAAAAAGTAATAGCATCCTTAAGCACCATGCAGAAAAGGTGAAATTTATAACTTCTCCCATTCCCAGCCTTTGAGTCAGTCATTAGCCTGTCGCCTACTATGAGAGATGGTTTTGTTTGTATTTGTTGAATTAGAAATAATAGGGGCTTTATTTTTAAAATTATTCATAAAAATGCAATCTAAAATATGGACATGCCATTTTTACCCTTTTAAAAATGTCCAGAGTTGAGACTGAACTTGACCAGAGCTGGTGTGACTGTGGCATGGAGGATGGACATGTGCCTGCAGCGGTATTGCTTTCCTGGAGGCAGCGCAATGTCTCACTTGGCATCAGTCTGTAGATTCCAGTTATTAAACTTTGTCTATGAAGCAGAAAAGAACAGTGCATATACAAAGATATGTACCTATATAAGGACATGCTGTTGTATTTTTACTTTTAGCAAAAATTAGAGCAACCTAGATATCCAATGTCAAGGGGTTTGAAATTTGTATAAATATAGAGAGTGTCATAGCTAGTTACAGTGTCCCCATCCTTATAGTCATTAGGTTATCCCTTTAGTGCTTTGTTAATATAAAAGGTAGACCGACCGGGGTTTGGTGGTGCAGGCCTGTAATTCCAGCACTCTGGAGGCTGAGGCAGGAGGATTGCTATGAATTTGAGGCCAGTGTGGACTACATAGAGAGATCTGTTCCCCCTCAAACAAAAGTTTATTATAAAAGTTAAAAAACTTGGTGCTTCTGCATTTTTGCTTGCATTTTTCATTGTCAATAATTTTTAAAATAACATTAAAACTTTATAGCTCATAATTCTACTAGTACCAGCCATTTATCATAGGAAGGGTTTTTCCATAATGTTAGGGGCAGTGAAATTAGTAAATTTCAATGTTTTCCAAGTACAGTTATTTACTATCAGGAACTTTTTGTTTTCCTAATGCCATTTTCACTGTCCATAAGTATACGTTAAAATACATCTATAGTCCGATAGTTTTTGGCACAGAAGTTTGCTGTATTATAGTGTTAAAATGCACCCATCATAAAAAAGAACCAGTCATTTTCAGTTTTTTATTAAAAGTTATATATACATGCACACTGAAGCAAAATGGGAAAGATAGGTACATAATCGTCATGATGCTACTTGAAGAATTTCCAGTGATTTTTTTTTTATTGATTGAATTAATCTGTATTTTCTCAGGGTTCCCATGAAAATTATTTATTGCATATGTGATTTGAAAAGTAAAGAAAAAGTCAGAACATCAAAAAATTGTTTTGTGGAAAACAAGACATTTTCTCGTTTTTATTACACTATGATTGCATTGACTCAAATGTGGCTGGAAATAATTCATTAATGACATTTTTGAAGGTATTTTTTGGTTCTCTAAGGATTTTCTCAGCTATAGTATTACTTAATAATGACACTTTACCAATATGTGTTTGCTTTTTGTGGCATGCATAGCGAATACATTAAAACACAATAAATCAACAGAGTAGTCTTCAGAACTATGACCCTATTTTTTAGTAACCACTGAAGAAGAATTTGATAAATTCATTTATACTTTCAAATTTTTCATGGCAAAAGATGCCATAAGCAAATTCAGAAGTACAATGCAATTTGGGAAAATAATTTTTGGAACTTCTGTCACAACCAAAGGCTAATTTCTTTAAGAATTCCTAGCAAAATAAAAAGACAAAAATTGGCACTGGGGATTTAGCTCAGTGGTCAGAGTCCCAAGGCCCTGAGTTCAATCCCCAGCATCCAAAAAAAAAAGACAAAAATCAACCACACAGGAGGAAAACAGGCAAAGCACATGAGCCAAGGCTCTTAAGGAATAAATAAGAAACTTACAAAATGAATCCTACCCAAAGTCCAAACAATAAAACGGTCCTGGAGCCTGGGGTGTGCTCAGTGGTGGTGTCCTTTCCTAGCCTGCTCGAGGCTGTGGGGTCCGTCTCCAGCAGAACAAAGAAAACCAAAAAACTGTTTTCATGTCTATAGATAGCATCAACCACTGCCTTTCGATTGTAACTTTATACATCTCTGTGTGGGCAAAGTTGACAGTGATTATCTAAATTATAAATACTTGCACATTTGCTGCATACTAGCACACGATGTGCATATGCAACACTTCGGTTTCTCACACCGGAGAAACTATGCGGTATTCAAACATGTGTGTCTTATTTATTTTCCTTAAGACTATGGTCTCAAGATGCATCCATTTACCTAGGAATATCTCAAGTTTATGATTCTTTATGGCAGAGTAGTACTCCATTGTATAAAAAAAACCACATTTTCTTTATCCTTGCCTCGGTGATGGGCATTTGGGCTGCTTCCAAGATTTAGCTATTACAAACTGTGCCGCTATAAACATGGGTGTGCATATATTGCTGCGGTATGATGCTTTTAATTCTTTTGGGAAGATACCAAGAGGTGGAATAGCTGGGTCAAATGGAACCTCTAGTCCTAGTTCTCTGAGGAAGCTCCACACTGATTTCCATAGTGGTTGCACCAGTCTACATTCCCACCAACAGTGGAGAAAAGAAGCAACAAGATATGTCATGTACAGGTACAAATCCCCTATGATGAATGTTATCACTATGTACATCTAAAATGTACAATTACAATAAAATTAAAAAAAAAAAAGAAAAAAGACAATCTAACAAAGTAAAAAAAAAAGGATGCATCCATTTAGCTAGGAATATCTGAAGCTTATCATTCTTTGATAAACTGAAAGTGTAAATAAAGACTAAAATGTATCATATTGGGAAAGAGAAGAAAGTGTCCAAATGGGAAAGCGAACAAGGGAGGGGGAAAGGAACAGAGGGACAAGAGAAATAAGAAATGGAAGGAAAAAATGGAAACAAAGCTTTTTGTAAAAAGGGAGGGAGGAGGGGATGAGAGGAGGGGAATGGGGAAAAAACAAGCAACAAAATATGTCATGTACAGGTACAAATGCCCTACGATGAATGTTATCACTATGTACATTTAAAATGTACCTTAAAATAAAAAAATCACTGTACTGATTGTATATAAAAGGGAGAAAAGGGCCTGCAAATATGCATCCACACACATGTACATAAAATTTACATGTAAAATGTGCACATATCCAGAAATATATGGTATATATTTAATGATTGCATGAAAGCATACGTGCTTTTCTTTTTATTGAATAAAATATTGCTAGAGATAGACACAGGAAATTGATAATATGATTTGCTCTCAGGGAAAGAGAACCAAGAGAGTGGAGATGAGGTGGTTAGGTTGACTTTTCACTCTGTATTCTTTACAAAGCTTGGAGCTGAATAATGTAAATACCTTACTTAGCCTGAAAGCAAATACAGTGTATCTTTAAAATACAATATGAACAACATCTTAACATGACTACCCACCGTCATTTGTTTCGGGTATGTTCAGTAATTTTTTTGCAAGGGAATTTGTAGTGAACACAGGAAAATATTGGAATTATACAGTACTATTATTTTTTTTCCCTGTCTTACATTTTTCATTTGGTGTTACACTGCAAAAAAAAAAGATGAAGTAAGTGGGTTGTTTCTTTCCACATGTGTGTATTATTCTTTTTCTTTCCCTTCCCCTTTATTCCTCTCATCTGTTAGGCAAATCACATGTGAGTGCGAGGCCAGCACTGAAACAGTGCACGCGGGAAGTTGTGCAAGTTAATGACATCTTTGTTAATAAGCACTCATGGTTAACATCTGACAGGATATTAACAGAGACATGCTGTGAACGTGAGTGCAATTTGAGCTGTTCTATATGAATGTGTTTTCAAGGTAACTGAGCTTTCCTGGCCTAAGAAATGATGCATAATTTCTTTTAATTTTGCTTAGTCTGTATATTAGCTGTCATCACTGACCTGGTTATCTCTCTTGTTGCTCGTATACCCTTTCTGAGATGTGAGCGGTTTTCTTAAAACCAGCAAAACAGTCTGTAAAAAGTGGCCTGGCTTTGTTAGTTCACTTGTAATTTTGTCCCAGTTATTCTTTGTTGTGTAACATACTACTTCGAAACATAGTGATTTAAAAGAACATTTTTTGTAGCTCATGATTTTCTGGGTAGGGATGTTGGGAAGGGCCAGCTCATGGTTTGTTTTTGATCCGTACCCGGGGCTGGAAAATCCACTCCGCAGTGCCTTCTTTACTCCCATGTGGGGCCCCTCAGTTCCCTGTGGCCTCCCTGTCCTCATGGCCTGTGATGCTGCCATGCCCGTGGCTTGGGCTTCTCACTGCATGGTGGGATCAGGGCACTTGTACACCTCCCGTAGTCACTGGTTTCCACGGTGAGCGTTCTGAGATAGGGTATGCAAGCTTTGGTCTCTTTGAGACGTGACTGGGACACGAGTGGAGCCACTTCTGCCACATTCCGGGAGTCAGTGTAGAGTGGCCTCTGTCTAGATTCAAGGGGAGGGGACATATATCCCAGCTGTCCTTGAAAAGTGTGCCAAAGAATTTGGCCAATTTTAAATTCTTTCAAACTCTTCCTTGAAGGACTTGAACAAGATTTTAACAACTGTATTGGTAAAAAGTATTTTTAAAAAATCATTATTTAACTCAGAGCTCACAGTATACCTTCTTTCTTGTTAGCAGTTGGCCTGTGCTTCCATGCCAAGGCCAACCAACTTCATTCTCTTTACCTCGCGAGGGAATAGCTGCCCCGGAGAGAACTCTCTATCATGCGCGGCCTCTTTTCTTCCTCATAACCCTCGCATCCTAAAACGTGACCTTCAGTCCCAAAATTCTCTGTATTTTTTCAGTAAAACCTTTTTGAAATAGCTGTTTTAGTCTTCCGTCTGGAATGTGAAGCAGATCAAAGTAGCCTCAGAGAACCTTGTCATGCAGTGCGACTGTGGGTTGAATGTTCCTTTCTAAAATGCTTGGTACCAACAGTATTTCAGATTTTGTAGCACTTACATACTCTTTACCACTTGAACAGCTCTGATCCAGAAATCAAAAGCGCCCCCAAATCCAAAACTGAGCATCGTCAGCACTCAAAGAGTATCAGGTTTTAGAATATTTTGGATTCTGTATTTTTGCATTATAGATGTGCAACCAGTATCACGAAACAGATTTACTTTCAGTTCTTCATCCTTCTCATTGTTTTTGGCTGAAATTGACCCTCAAAATTCAGACATTGAAAATTAATCACCAGTGTGACAGTGTTGAGAGATGGGGCTATTAGAAGGTGATTAAGTCAGAAGTGTGGTGCCCTCGCGCGTGGGATTACTGACTTTATCAAAAAGCTGGCGGGAATGAGCTGGGTCCTGTCCCACGTATCTCTTATTTTCCTTTCGCCGTATGAGAACGCAGCATGGTGGAGTCTGAGAGTTGACCCTCAACAGTCACTGACTCTGTGGTGCCTTTATCTTTGACTTCCCAGCCTCCAGATCTCTGAGAAATATATTTCTCTTCTTTATAAATTACCTCCTCTCGGGTGTTTTGTTAGGGCAGCACAAACAGACCTTACCATGCAGGCAGTTGTTTGAGGCCAGGCTCGGCGTCTTACTTGCTTCTGTTTCTTCAGTACCAGGCAGCTCTCGAATAGCATTCATTAGTCAGTGCTCAGGACATTAGCTATTGAAATGAATAGTGGTAAAACATTTTTTCCTTTAAATTCTATGAACCTACCCACTCTTTTCCTGGTTTCTTTACTTCTTCCTGTTTCGGTTCAGTCCTATGTAACTTATTTTGTGTTCACCTAGAGTCTCCTCTTGAGTTTCCCTGATACCAGTTTGTTCTTTCTTTTATTTTCCACATTATGTTTGAAATGATCATCCTAATATATATAAAAAAGATCTAACGATGTGATTTCCCTGCAGAAATCTCTCTAATGAGTGGCTGGATGCCACAAGAATAAAATCATGTAACTCCCAAACCTCTCAATGCTTGGCCAGTGCTTTAGTCTTGTTTTGACCTAGTTCCTCTTCTCGTGTGATGTTGCTTATTGGTATTGCTAACTTCAGCCCTTTGTTCATCCCGGTCCCTCTGCCTGCATCACTCTTCCCTTCTCTTCATTTCTCAAGATCCGACTACTCCTTAGGTCTCAGGTTGGAGGATGGGCTAGTGAAAGGCCACTTGACCTAACGAGTTTGGGTGTATTGTATTTCTGTGTTCCTGTTTCACCCTCATATTCTCCCCATAGTATAAATACATATTGCTTTGTTGGCTTTCCTTGTTTACTTGTCTATATCTTCTCTGAGAATGGACGTTTGGGGCAGTGGAGGAGGGATTATATGAGTGCTTTATTGCCAAAATTTAGAATAATGCCAGGTTCATCCTAAGCCCCACATAAGGGTCACTTATGTGAATACATAAAGCTAGTGGTAAATCTGTTGTGGTTAATAACTTTTTCAGTGAAGCAGTTTTACCTATTTTCATTGACCCCATGCTCTTTGTTAACCAGAGGCTCCTCAGCCCTTCCCTCTCTCCCTGCTTTCCTTTTGTCCCCTGCCCCTTCTCCCTCCTCTTTCCTTCTGTTGCTTATTGCCTTCTTATAATGCTTTATAAGATACTCATATTGAATGACTCCCAGATCAGTGGTAAGTTATTCTAATTTATTGCAGCATCTTTCCATGTTTGTGTCAAATTTGTAGCATTGGAAGATTTGTCTTGACCCATATTTTAATTTATTATTTAGATATCTTAGAACGAGCACCCTGTTACTATCTACTCTGTCATGTATTTAAATAATAATACAATATCCATCCTTTAGAAACTGCTGTAACTCTGGGACTGTTGCATTCCTACTCTTATGAACCATTCTTTTATATTTTTGATACGCACAATTATGCCCATAGACAGCCATTTATGCTTTTCTACGTACAAAATTTTAGGAATATGTGTACCTGTGGAGTCAGAATTACAGTACCCCTTCATTGGCTTCAATGAAAATCTGCTTTTTCATATTAACAAGTTAAGAAATAGCCTATTTAGAGTCATAATTGCTGTGACTAGGTAAGTTAGAGTTGAATTGGCCACAGCGATTTTAAGCCTCTTTTAGAAGAAATCCTGTAGCTTTCTCAACTCACATCATTTCGCTTGTTTTACATGCATACTTGGCGTAGGTCTGAACAGCTTTGTGACCCAGTGGTTTGTCTTTCTTGTACATGGAGTTTCATCTCTTTTAAAACAAAAATTTTTAACTTTATTTTTTATCAGTACATATTTGTCATACATATTGATCACATTCATCATAGGGAATTTGTACCGGTACATAGTAATATATCTTAATTCATTTTTTCCCATTCCTTCCCCTCCCTTAACCCCTCCACCCTTCCTCATTTACAAAACGGATGATAGATGTTATTGGGAAGTAGGAAGAAAATGTTCATATGGGAAGGGGAACAGGAGTGGGAGGGAGAAGAGAATGAAGGGAAAAAGAAAAAAAAAAAGAATGGAAGAATAAAAACCAGAAACAAAAATTCTTTACACAGCTGCCAAATGTCATGTGATTACCAAGCAATGGGATGAGAAGCTTTCACTCCTTGAGGATACAAATCCCTTCACAAATATATTCCTAGACGTTTACATTATATTGTAGTCTGTGTGTGGGGAGATTATGGGTCTTATAACAATCACATATATAATCAGGAGTATTCTTTGACAGAAGACAAATTTTTGTTAGTTTAATATCCTCATTACTAAAGATATCAGACATGTACTATCTAGTTTTGAAAAATGTATAATAGCACTGCGAATGGCACAGGAACACGGAGAACATGTCTAGACCCGATCAGGCATCTAGTCATTATTATTTGAGTTGGCAAAATAACAAGAACACATTCAGTTAATACTTTTGTCTTTTAATGCTTACACTGTGACCCTTTTGTTTTCTAGCCCCTTGGCACTGAATGCAATAGCTTAATCCAATTATATTCTAAATTACATACATTAAATTGATATATTTGTAATCACACTCTTATACGATGACTCAGAAATGGTTTGGGGTCTAAGATTACGAAGACCATTATTATTATATTGCAAACCCTTGGAAGTGAGAGGTAACAGAATTTCTGTCCATTTGTTGTTTTATGATCTGTTTCTTTTCTCCCCCCTGTATTAACTGAATGTGTTCTTGTTATTTTGCCAACTCAAATAACAACAACTAGATGCCTGATCGGGTCTAGACATGTTCTCCGTGTTCCTGCACCATTCGCAGTCTTTCCCTGCCCTTGAGGGCTCTGTCTGCAGCCCATTTGTGAAGCTCAGGGCAGGTGCTGACTTACCTCACACGTGCCCCTCAGCACTGTCTCTGGTTTGCTCTCATGCGCAAGTGAGGTCACCCCTTCCAGGTGAGTGTCCAGCGTTGCCTTCCTGTAGTCCACACCACTAGCTTTCAAGTCTGTAGGTAATGCTTTCATTAGAGAATCTCTGTACCCTAAATTTTGTCACATGCTTCCTTCCTTGAAAGCATCTTTTGTGAACGTCATTAAATCGGAGTTATAGAAGATGTGGCCTCTGAGCCTGTGGGCTTTGCTGAGCCCCTGATTGGCTTGACATGCAGCTTGGCATAGTCTCTGGAAGGCTGAATATGTTGCAGAGTTCTCTAGTCTGTCTTGTTTAGTGCACTGTTTATAGGTTACCAGTCATTATTCGGAAAGAAAATTGTCTTCCCTGTTCCATGTGTCTGGATTTGAACTGCAGCTGTGTTGTAAGTCAAGTATGTACATGTCTGAGTTCGATCTATTAATTTCTGCTCTGAGAACATACTTTAGAGCATGGTGATGATACAAATTGTGGCTGTATTCCTATGAGTGTTCCAAGAGCTGATATGAAATTGGCAATACATATTTTTTAAACTCAAACTGCAGCTACTGACAATGTGTAGTTTAAAACTCCTACTGTGTTTTCTGCTTGGTTTCCCCAGATGGGAGAACTGTGTGATTTGGAACACTATTGCAAAATTGCTGTTGCTATAGATAGTTTTATTTTTGTTCAACTTGCTTTTTCCAAGATTTAAAAATATATACCCTCAAACATGAAAAGCACATTTGGGTTCATTTTTTAAGAAGGAAAATAAATCTAATGGATGCCAAACTATCACAAAACTAACATACTCGCCAGAATTGTGACAGTGGGATGCTGTGTGGGTGATGGGAGAGTTTCAGGATGACTGCAGATATTAAAACAAGGTTTAATCTTCTGTCTGCATGGTGAAAGGGGAAGCGTTCTAGACCAGGAGGTGGGGCCTGTGTTGAGGTGGGGCTCTCTGCGCTCTGGTGGGGTGTCTGCGCTAGATCGTTGTACTTCCTTTCTTTGTGCTAGTATTCTCACCTCTCTCTAGTGTGTCTCTTTATCTGTGGAAATAAGGAGTTAGACTGGATAATATCAAAGTCCTCAGTATGACATCTCATGGCTGTCCTTGATTTTAATATGGCTATAAAACAAATCAATAGTAGGTAGTGTGACTTTAAGATTGTGCAGCCTCTATAGAAAACATACACTGAGGTCCAGTCTCTCTCTGTCTGTCTCCCTGTCTGTCTCTGTGTCTCTGTCTCTCTGTCTTTCTCTCTCTCTCTCTCTCTCTCTGTGTCTCTCACACACACAGAACAGCCACTTAGTTCTGCTGAGATGTCAACTCTGAGTGTTTGGGAACCTTTTTTCTAATGGACCTGATTTATTTCACATGGACTATTGCCTGTCGTTGATGCTATAGCCAAACACAAACGGAAATGCAGAGCTACCTAAGAAGGTGATTAGCTTGTGGCCAGCAGAGTCTGGAGGTGGTTTAGGTTCCCAGAATCACTTATGCAGATTCTCTTTCAGTCTTCCGAGTTGAAATTTTTCTGTCTTGACCAGCATTCCCAGCAGTGGGAGTCTTGGCAACACCAGCTTTCATTGGCCATCTGCTTCAGTTATTATTCTCTTTGTTGAGTCGAGCTTAGAAGGAATGTCATTCTACCTAGAATGACACAAATTAGTAAAAAACAGTTGTTAAAAATATACATTCACCATACATTATATTGAATATGTGATATATATTACATGCCATTCAAATGTACACGTTGTGCATTTTAGTATCTCTGGATTTGGAAGTATTCATAATGAATGGCATCTCCCAGTTAAAGCTAATAATTTGTCTTAGTGTTAAATAAAAATGCTGTGCATCTTACACCCAATGATATCTTTGATTTGATAGGTTATAGTATTAAGCAGTATCACCAGAAATGATGTATGTCCCATTATTTGGACAAAGTTCATAATAGAGACCTCAGAGAGCTTCCATTTACCCGGTTGAAATGTTTGGTTTGGAGAAATTTTGCTAAAAATAACTCTTTCACAAGTTACAGTTCACAATTGAGTCTACTCTCTCATGCCACTCCTCTCTAGCCCTTGTTTGCTCACTTCAAGAGCTGGTAAAAAGTGTTTTTATGGGATGGAAACTCTTTAAGTGAATGGATTTTCCTCTTTGCAAATGCACTCCCTTACAAGAAAATAGGTGTAAAAGCACTTAGCCCCCGAGCCTGACACAGGGTAAATGGGAACCATAAAGTATCTTCTGGGTCGAGCACTTTCTAGCTAAGTGCATGGATTTTGCATTTCTGTGTTTAGCTTGTGGCGAGGTTAGCCATCTCTCACCAGGGGCAATGAGGAGCCAGCCTTCAGCATACTAAGCCAAGGATGCATTCAGCTTACACATTACTGGACCACTCTGACAGTAGAAATAACTGGCCCTGGTGGGTTTTAATTTTTTCATTTAACAATATTTTCAGGCCAACACAACAGTTGCAAAAACAGATTTCCTGTAAATCTTTCTCTCAAATTCCCCAAACTACCATTTTCCAAGCCTATAGCTTTGACAGTTGTCAAAACCATAATATGAACCTCGATACGGTATTATTTTGGAGTTCACAGATAAGTGTACTTTTTTCCTGAAAGAGGCCAGGAATAAATACTTTTGGTTTTGTTGGCTGTAAGGTTGCTGTGGTATGCCGTGTCTATCTTTGTAATCCAAGAGCAGTTAGAGAAGGTGCTTACGTGATTGGTTATGGCTGACTTAAAAGCAGGTGACCAGCAGATCTGAGTTTGCAACCCATAAAATCTACAAGATTTACTCATAATTTGACAGTTTTCCCACTCATATCCGTCTCTGCTCCAGAGTCCAATCCCAGGACACATGTTGTAGGTACTTTCTGTATCTCTTTCCTAATTTGCAATGGTTATTGGTCTGTTTTTGTATTTGATAACCTCAAAACTTTCAAAGCATGTTGGCTATTTTGTGTGCTGGTGATTTGGGCTTTTCTGATATTTTTTCATGGACTTACTTAGATTGCACATTTTCATTAAGTGTAGTGCAGAAACAGAGTTACAACCTCTTCTGAACATTATACCAAGAGATGCATTATCACTAGTGATGCTGAGATGAGTTATCTGGTTAATGTGTCACCCACCAAATTTTTTCCTGGTAAAGTTATTCTTTTTCTATTTATAATTTAAAAGTTACTATATTTCCCTTTGTAATTTTTCATGTAGTGAGTTGGGGAATACATACATATTGTTTCCCTTTACACTTTGGCCCATTAAGTTTAGTACCCTTGTCTGATTCTTTCCTTAAACAGTCAATACACTGTCATTTGCCAAATGATGAGTGTTTTAGTTTCATTATTCTTTCTGCATTTATCAGTGGAAATTCTATTGTAAGGACCTGTTTCTTACTACTTGCTTGTGTTAGTTTGAGCTCATGGATTCTGATTTTATATTTTTTGTTAAATTCCATTGCCATCACTGTTTGCTTTGTTACTCGATGCTGTCCCGTATTTGGGAAGCCCCTGTAGTTAGCTGCTATACCCTTTCTATGTTTCTATCACTTTTTAAAGTACCTTTTTATGTTGTGGTACCACAGGGTAGTCCAGATTCGTCTTGTGTTTTGCTTGCCCTGCTGCTGGGATCAGGGTATTTTACCAAAGGATTCCTTGTTCCTTTTACTGCAGAATAGTACAGTACTTAGAAACCACAATATGGGAAGTTGAGTGTGTTGCTGTTACTGGAATATGGTGGTTCTAGAGTCTCTTGTTGTTGTGATTTCGATTTGAATGTCACCCAGAACTCTCATGTGCTTAGAGGCGGGCTTTTGGAGGGTGGTCAGATCTCGGGGTGGTGCTTGTCCATGCATCCACTGGCGAGCTGAGCTGCTGAGCATGCTATTGGGAGGTGCGGCCTGGTCAGAAGAGGCAAGTCGGGGGAGCGTGGCCTGGTAGGGTGTATCGCCCTCGCTAACTCCTCCCTTGTCATGCTGCTTTCTGGCCACCGTGATGTGAGCAGCTTTCCTCTGTCCAGGCCATTTGCCCTTGCAGTTTGGGCCTGGAAGCCAGTGGACCAGGGACTGTAACTGTGAGCCAAAATAAACTTCTCTTCCTTTAAGTTATTGCTGTCCGGAATTGCATCCCAGTGACAAGGAAATTGAACTCATATACTCAGTGAATGCAAATAGAAAAATACATGCAGATACATATGGAGAAACACGTGTACACATTTGTATCTCTATATCGATACAAACCCACACGCTCATATAATTCCTCCAATTTCAGTTCCATTTAACAGGAGTCTGCCCTTCCCCTATCCCTTATTTCTAACTCCATTCTTTCTAATGAGAAGGTTGGCTTTTCTTGTCCATAAAATGCTTATTTGCTTGTCCAGTAAAGGAATTGAAAAGGTAATATTGAAGTTTGTAACCCAAATCCCTGTTTGGTACACAAACCCATTGTTTTGAATACAGTCTTTTTGTCTTTGGCCTTAGGGCATATTGTCCATATATTACTTCCAAGGTTACTGTGCTAGTTAGATTTCCATTGCTGTGATAAAACACCCAAGGTAAATAACTTCAAGGGGAAAGGTTTGTTTGGGTTCAGAATCTTACAGGTTTCAATCCGTGGTCACTTAGCCCTGTTGCCTTTGTCCTGTGCTGGCACAGTATGTGCATGGTGCAGGAGGCTGCTCATCTCCTGGTAGCCTGGGAGCAAAAGACAGAGGCTGGCAACCCAAGTCCCTTTTAGATCATGCCACCCATGAGCCAACTTCCTTCCTTCAGGCCCCACCTTCTGAAGTCCCATCACCTTGCAGCAGGGCCACAGGCTGGCAACCAAGCTTTTGGAAACGGCCCTTGGGGACATTTAAGATCCAAATTATAGCAGTTTCCTGCAGTGGGTCGTGCTCCTTAGTTATAATACAGTTATATTCGTTAGTGGTTGTATGCCACCCTCCTGTCTTTACTGTGATTATTTACTACATAATATCTAAAATATTACTATGGTTCTAAAGTTAGAAATCCATGAAATGTTATCATTCTGTGCATCTTTTCTGCCCCAATCTCATTTATTCATTCTTTACATTCCATTTCCATTTCTTTATCTCTTGGGTGTAAACCAGTCTCATAAGTGTCTAGTTTATCCTTCCTACAGTTCATTTCGTACAAATGAGCTGACATTTTATTCAGTTTTGGTGGGTGCTGGAGATTGAGATCAGGCCTTTGTACAGTCTAAGCATGTGACTTGCTCCTGAGTTACATTGCTATTTGTATATACCCTCCTATCTGCAGCAATATAGGAGATAAATACATGTAGTTTTTTTCTTACAACGTTGTCGTTGTTGGAAATAACCTCAGTGGTCACACATAGGAAAGATTGTGGCTGTGTGTGTATGAATGTGTGTGTGTGTGGGGGGGGTGCACACATGTGTGTGTGCATGTTTCCAAACTGGAAACTCCTATAACACGATGCTTTACACAATTTTGCCTACCCTTTTTTCACCTGAAATTCTCTCACTGGAGTGTTGTTTATAGGCTTGTAATTTTTAATATTGTCCTTTGTCATCACCATAAGTGTAGATGGTAAGGAAGAGCACAGTCCGCCACTCCCACTCAGGGAGATGCAAGTTTGAGAACTTACTTGACTACAGATGGCAGGAGTAATTCCTGCAGATGGAGATGCTGGGCACTAGGACACGTGGAGAAGATCGCTGAAGGGGAATAGAATTCCAGGAATCTAACCAGAGAAGTGGCTGGTTTTTTTTTTCCAGAGGCAAGTTTAGATCTAGTGAACGCTTGAGTGCACCTTCCTGGGGAAGAAGAATGAGAGTTTCATGAGTCAGTACTCAGTTAAAATATTCATCTATAGTTTATGTAAATTAGGCTATGAAAGAACTATCCATGGATGTGAGGGAAAGAAGCAGAAGAGTGTCATAACAAATAAAAACTAGATATCTATCCATAGTAAAAAGTACAGATTTTAAAAATCAATTCACACCGTACTCCCTGCCCCTGAATGTTATGCATTTGGGTAAAGTGGGAAAGAGAGAAACGAAGACGTGATCCCTTATGCACCCCTGGAACGCTTTGCCAAAACATAAGCACGCAGGTTACTAATTACATACTTTCTTTGAAGCCAGACATTGTGGTGTGCCTGAGGCTGCACACATTCGTGTCTTGTTCTTACTCTTCTCTTCCCTTGCTCAGGAAGGAAGCTGCAGAATTTCTCTCATTTTTCTTCACGTATATCCCATCTCTGTCTGGCTGATGGTTTTGCAAATCCATTTTAACTAGACTCCCTTGCCCCGCCCCAGGCATATAATTCCCCTTATTTGGCCAGTTACCTTCAGTCTTCAGGTTTGATGGTAGATGTAATGTCTCAGATAGTTTTTCCCTGATCCTCCAGAATTGGTGGAAATGTTCTGTTTTGGACTCGTCAATGCGTTTAACAGACTGTATTGCATTTGCTTATACAAATGCCAGTTCCCACTTCCTCTAGGGTTGAGGGCTTTTGAGTGAAGGCTGTGTCTGTCATCTACCTGATTATATGCTCTTAGAGCCATATTCACCACCCACAACGTATTTGCTAAGCGAATAAATTCTCCAAGTGCCTGAAGACTTACAGTGTTAGATAATGTTACAATCTAGACCCTCTTTCTCCCGGGTAATTTAGGGGTGATGGGCACAAATGGAAATGTCTTAAAAATAGTAAAACAAAACAGAGTTATTATAGCATGATTGCCATCATTTAAGATATATTGTGTATTTTTTTCGGGTGCTAGCTCGATAAAAGCATAATGATCACCTGAATTAGCAAAATTATATTTTAGCTCATGTCATAATATTCTCAGTCTAATTGCGGTCTTCTTTTGTACAATTCCATGTGAGATAAGATTAGTAAAATAATTTGAAATGTGTAGCTATTTGACATTGCTAATAGTGGTTATATTTTAGTTCGTGAATATAGCAGCAGCCTGCACATCTGACTTAAAATGGTCCTAGCAGTTTGTTGCGCAGAACTTCTTAGAACCTGTCAAGTACGACTCTTTATTTTCAGTCTCGCATAGGGCATTTCCAAAATGATCAAGCATTTTTTAAAAAATTCTCCTCTCTATTACAGAGTTTCTAGAACATATTTTATTACTATTGTGTATATAAAGTATGAAATAAAAGACAGAAGGGAAAAAAGAGAGGGGAAGAAAGGTATAACCTAGCGCGGACAATGGATCTAAATGCGTACCTTCACTTAGTAGAATTGTCTTACATGTCTTACATGTTCTTTGGCCTCTTAGTCTGGTTTTCCATCTGTATGTATGATAACTTATAAAATCTTATAAATAAATGAATTTTATGCTGGTAAAATGAAAGGAGGAAAGGGGGAAATGGAACTGAAAAGAGTGATGGATGTGTGCCAATTCCCTTCACTGAATGTAATCATTATGTACTGCAAACATGTAGTAATAGTAAAAAAAGAAAAAACGAAAACAAAAAACAAAACACTAAAATTTAAAAACTTCATTTACTCCCACAAGGAAAGAAGAAAGGAAGGAGGGCAGAGAAGAGAGCGGGAGGAAGACAGGTTTCATATATACTTTGCTGCTGTAACAGGAAACGTAGTCTACCCCAGAGGTGCTAACTTGATCACAGGTGAATCCCAGTGGGGACCAGTGTGTTGGTACTGGGTGTGGGAACATCCCCTACAGTTCTGTCCACAGGGGAAAGTATGTAATCATTAGGAACATAATTGAACTTTTGAACATGTATCTCAACTATATAAACCCCAAAATACTTCAGTTATGTTTCTATACTAGTTTAAAGCAACCACTATAGACAGAATAGTGTCAAAATTAAAACAAAGATAATGTCATTAATCCAAGACAGCCATAAGGAAAATAGACGAGAAGAGTGAATTTAGACTGTAGTGACGCTGGTTTAGACTGTAGAAGCCTTGGAGCTCGCTTCTACAGTCTTGGCTTAGTCTCTCTAGCTTGTTCCGCCAACTGAACCAAACCAGTTAATCATTCTGTCATGTGGCGTGGGACAGAACACAAAGGTTGCCAGTATATAAGTCATTTACAGTGCCCTTTGCTCCTTCTTTCTCTCTACCTCATTTGTTTCTTCCCTGTCGCCCTCTACCTCTCTGTACATCCCTTTTCTTTTAATTTATCAGCAAGCAGTTTGCCTGCAAAGTGTGCCCATGCTCACAGGTGTAATCCTATCCTTGTTTTTAATTGGAAGCAGTGGTTTAGTATGTGGGATAGCTCATGGCAGGACAAAACTAATCAAATTATGTCCATTAAGTGACATTTGCAAATGCCTGGCTGGAACCAAAAAGACTTTAATGGTGACACAGAAATACTAAGGGTATTATTTATTATTAAAATATCATTTTGATTAATTTGCTGATTTCCCCAGTTTTGAAAAATTTTCAAACCTATAGAAAAATTGATCAGAACAATGAAGACTTATTAGGGAGCCTCATTCAATTTCACCAGTTACTATTTCACAGTATTTACACACTCACTGACACTCTGTTTTAAACTAAACTTTTATAAAGGAAATTGCAGACATCTTTAGAGCTCATTCCTATGTACTTTCCCCTGGGTTCCCTGCTGAAAACAAAGTCATTCTATTAAAAAATTACCATATATATCACATTCAGAAAATTTAATATAAATCATTTAATATGAATCTATTATAAATTAAGAGAATTTGTATCGAGTTAAGGTAATGTTTAAAACTGTATGTTTTGGGGGGCTGGGGATTTAGCTCAGTGGTAGGGCACTTGCCTACCAAGCACAAGGCCCTGAGTTTGATCCTCAGCAGCACCCCCCAAAAATGTATATTATTTAAGATAAACAAATAATACGCTTTGCGCATTTTGTATTTGTTATTGACTCTGTCCCCTTAGTTGACACACTGAAGCTCTGACCCCCTAACATGATGTTATATGAGATAAAGTTGCTTGAAAGTAATTAGGGTCAGATGATGCGGTGGGTGGGGTCCTTATGATGAGATTAGCATCCTTCCAAGAAGGGACCTGGAGATCTTGCTCAGTCTCCCCGTATTTACAAGCTGAGGGGGGCACATGCAAACACAGGGAGAAGCAGCCCGAGGAAAGCCAAGGCCAGGTTTTGACACACAGTCCACGCTAACACCCTGTTCTTGAACTATTAGCCTACAAAACCATGAGAAAATAAATATTGTTGTTTAAACCACTCTGCGGTGCTTTTTATAGAAGTCCAAGCTAAAACAACATTGCATAATATAGTTAGATATTTCAGTATATATTTTAGGTAATAGATCTATCCTACTTCACACACATCTCTAATGATGGACGGATTTAACGTTCAGAAAAACAGTGCTGGTGATCAGTGTGCTGTAATAAAATGGACTGTCTTTCATCCCCCTTGATGGGACATTCCCTAAGGACAAGAATCACATGAAATTCAAGGTTTATATGCTATTCATCTTTGTTCTCTCATTTTTAGACTCCGCTGATTGAAGTGAATAAAATAGGAAGTTGAGCTATTCTTTGAGCTGATTTCAAATTAACAGACCTCAATTCCTTTATGTAATTATAGTGCCTCTGAAGTAGAATTAAGTATGTACACACTTCAGGGATACCTGTGTGCTTCAGTGGAAAACACTTATAGTTCATGAACGAGCGCTAGATAGGTTCTCTTATTCCCAAGATGGCTCTTGCCTCGTAGCGAAGGCCTTAGTTCATGTCGTTTGGCAAGCCCATGACTCCTGTTTTCGTCTCTTGCCTGGGTCTAATTGTATGGAGAGTTTCTCTTACTAGCTGTGTTCAACCATAGATCTGTGCCTTGGAGCTCTTTTTTCTCTTCTGGTTCATCATCTTTTTGTATAACTTCCCTGGGGACAGTACATTAGCAGCAAGGGGGTGGTGTATACACAGTTCTAGTTTTACCGTATGTCTTTTCTTCTTTGTTTTCCTTCAGAGCGGACTATGCTGGGCAGCCCTGTGTCCCCTGAGCTTCTGTTTTGGAAGGATTTCATTAGATGCTCTCAGTCATGCTTTTCCTGTGTTGTAGTCTGTTTTCTGTTGCTGTAACTGAATACCACAGACCAAGAGAGTTTTACAGAAGAGAGGTTTATTTAGCTTGTGTTTCCAGCAACCGGGAAGAGCAAGACTACATGTCGTATTTGCTCAGCATCTGGTGAAGGTTTTCTTGCTGCATTGTGACACAACAGAGGAGAGCATGTGGCAAGACAGAAGCACGTCAGCTTTGGTCTTTCTCTTCTTGTAAAGCTGATAATGCAATTCATGAAGCCCTCACCACATGACCTCTTTTAGTTTAATTATCTCCCAAAGGTCCCACTTTCAAATATGACTGTGTGGACTTAAGTTGCACATAAATTTGGGGGAACATGCACCCTGATCACAGCACCTTGCACGTCCAATAGTCTGAACGTTGAAGGCGTAAGGAATGGACAACTAAACTCATCTTTTCATTTTCTGGGTTGTGATTTTTTTTCCTGCTTTACCTTTGGAATGTCCCTCCATCCTGCCTTTTTCTCCAAGTTGTGAGAGTTTTCCAAGTGAGTTTTCCTTTCTTTTGTTTTTCTTATAACTTGAGGCCAGTTTGGAAATGAACTTTTCATGTGTAATTCCTAAAAATCTAACACACTGTTAAGGGAAAGCCTTTCTAATTAAATTATGTCTCTTGTCTTCCTACCTTGAACCTAGTGAAATATGATTCTAATAATCTATAGGGCAGATAATGCCCTATATTAATCATGGGTACTCATTTCAAAAGAACATTTTGAATGAGAAACCAAAAAAAAAAAAAAAAAAAGGCTTGTGTGCTCTGCCGTGGCATATGGCAATGCTAAGAGACAGAAAAAAATATAGTTTGTAGTAACAGATGGATTTGAACCACACTTGGCTCTGTGGAACACTTTTTAATATTTAATTTACAATGAATCTTTAATACAACATTTAACTAAGTCTTCTGTCATATTCTTTTGAAATGTATAAAGCCTTGTCAATGTAATTGTGTCTAGAAGACTTTATACAGATACTGAGTGTTTAAAATAAAAACTGTTGTTGGAAAAAAATGGTAATTTCCCAAGACTTTTATGGCTCACTTATATTTGTGCTGTTTAGAGTAATAACTATATATGGGGTGTGTGTGTGTGTGTGTGTGTGTGTGTGTGTGTGTGTGTGTATTTTTAAACAATCTGTCAGCCTCTTTATTCTCTGTTAGCTGGGAAAAAGTGGAACTAAATAATGAAAGTAACTTTTAGCCATGGCAATGAAATAGCATGTGAAAGGTATGTGGAAGGCACTGAGTCCATTCTGTTCTCATAAAATGCAGCCAAGTGCCACAACAGTTTTCTAACAGTGTCAGGAATTATGCTTGTAGTATAATCATGGTTACTATCTTTTCTGGAGATGGGCCAAATAAATGGAATCACTAAGCAAACGGTAAAACAGCCTCGTGGGTCATATCAGAAGAAACTCAGAGATGATTTCCACAGACTTCCTTACAATGTCCTTGTTAAAACATTTCGTACAAAATTTATTTTTCTTTTTTGAAAATACATAAGGGATCAAGATGGAGAACACAGTAATCAAGATGTGTTCTGATTTCCACCTCATGCTGCTTTGGCGTTGAATTGCAACATCTTAATCTTGATTGTAACACCTGGGTTCCATTATTTTGGATGAGAAAATGTAAAGCCGTTCCTACTTTCCGGACAGGCTTATCCAACAGCTCCTTCCCTTGCGTTTGATGATGTTCTGTATTTTGGTACATGTGGGGCTGATAACATTTTTTTTTTAAATTCGGGGGGTGAGGAGGTGCCGACAACATGCAAAGTGCATCAGTGATCACGGATGAAAGTCAAGCCTGTGTCTAGTAAACACCTGCTACTAGGGGGAATGACATTGACTGAGGTCTGTTTTCTGGGTTTGGTAGAGGGAAGTTGAACCAAATTATGGTTTATTATGCATTCAGAGCTGTCGTCACTTCAAACACTCCCTAGAAGAAGTAAAGTCGGTCCAGGTCATTATTCTTACAATCTGTATCTTTGGCGATTTCTTATGCATCTTTTTATAATTCTGTGTCCTGGAGGTATTTTGTTTAGTTCGAGTTTTATTTGCCTCACTGTGTATTCTGATATTTCCACACAGTAGAATAGATAAAGTTAAAGACGGTTCTGTAATTCTTCATTTTAATTAGGACCTGTGGGTTTATGGTCCTTTTGAAGAGAAATGAAGAAGTATGAATAATGAGCAGTTGTCTAATCGGGTAGGGCCTGGTGGAGTTCTGGCAGTGTATCATCTACTCTTTCGATCTTTGATCTTAGCTGCCATCCTGAGGCTCGCTCTTCCTTCTCTTTTCTCCCCTGCCCTGACCATTTGATGATGGTGTGGTAGGATGAATTGTTTGATTTGGCTTATCACTGCTTTTGGCTCTTTGATATTAGATTAACCTTGTTCGTTTTAAGGGGTTATTCTGCTTTTACAGAGAAGTAGGTAAGCTGATCTCCTAGAGTGATTGTTTCATAGATGAAGCTGAAGCTTAAGAATGAACACATGGAAGAACCCAATTTCATAATGAATTCAAGGGTGTAAATATTTTAATTAACCTACTCTACTCATATTTCCTTTGGGTGAATGGTCTCTTTGCCCACCCTTCTGAGTGACGAAGGACTGTTTAGTCTGAGAGCCAACGTTTCGCTTTATTTTGGATGTCATGTAAGTGAAGTGCCAGTTTCCTGTGTCTCCTCCACCCTGTTCTAGAACACTAACTTGGATCTCCGTTCTTCTTGAATTTTTTCAATGGCTTCTTATGTAAAAACAGAATAAATTTACTAGTGCTTAGGCCATCTTGATTATAATGCTATACTTCAGTATAGTTTCACCTTTTAAACAAATAAGAGTACAAAGTGAAATGAATTGTGAGTTATTGGTGTCCCCGCTGCTTGGTGACATTACCGCACCATGTGGTGCTCACTGAGTGATTTCAGACATACTGGGAAATGTTATCTGCTCCACAGTACAGTAGGTATTTCTTTGAAAAATAATGTAGCAATAAAGCATGGACTCTATGTACCTTTCTCTTCTCCTGTGAGACATACTCTTTTAACACAACTTTTATTTTCTTGTTTGTAAGGATCACATAATATGAGGCTGAATGCTTGCTCTGCTTGTCCTGGGATGTAGCCTGAGCTGGGAGTGTTTAATTTCTGTCTCTGGTGCAATAAAGCCAACAATTCTTGCATCGGAAGGGTCCCCTGTTCAGGCAGATGATGTTGTTATTTTGGATCTGCCCTGTCTCAGCAGTGCACGTACCAGTAGGATCGCTTAAACTGGCAGGGGACAGAGAGCTGAGAAAAGAGATCAGAATCAGCTAGCTGTACTTGTACCCAATTTGAAAGTTCAAGTCCCAGAGTTAACTCAGAATTCATAAGTCTAAACTCCTCTTTCCCTTTTTTATCATGCTAGCAAAAAAAAAAGTTGATTAACACATTATTACAGATGCTTCCTTATCTGATTCAAGCAGCAGGATTCTAGAAATAAAAATATTCTTTCTGTTTTTGGCATGCTTCATTTTCCAAAGAGCTGGGAATTATTTTGTCTTCAGGGAAGGGATAAGCAGGTAAGTGAAATGTGAATTTAAAGGGCTGTATTTTATAGGATGAATTTGTTGAAAAAAATTCTACGAATTCACAGAGAAATCATGTGGGGGTCTTTTGATGACATATAAGTAGTTTTATGTACATCCTATATGTGTATTGATGATACTGGGTTTCAATTGGAGAAATTACACTGCACCTTTACCTTACTTTTACTATAAACTCTTCCTTTGCTGTTTAGTCCAAGAAGTAATTCATTTAAACTATGACAGGAAGTGCACATTTTTAAGTAGAGTTTTTCTGGTGTTCCCACCCAAGTGTCCAAAGACGATGATGTGATGTTAGGGGTTTCAAGTTGTGCTGATGAAAAGGAGTTGGAGAAAAGAAACATAAGGGAGAGTGATTTTTCAAAGGGTATTCAGCCATTTCCAGTGAGGATAAAAACCACCTTCTTAGAGGTTAGAAGAAGGTGAGACCCAGTTTAGAGACTGCAGAGTGTTTACCAAGAATTGGCCAAGTATGAAACATCTAGGTGGGGGCTTGTCGATGTTGGGGATTAGCATCAGCCATCCACTGAGCTCCCAAATGCTTATTTATTTCTGTCTCGAGAGTATACACTACATCACCATTTCATTTACGCTTACTCTCCCTCTGCCTTCTTTCTTTTCTTCTTTTTTTCCTCCAGTACTGGGATTGAACTCAGGGCCTTCACACTAAGCCAGACCCTCCACACATTTAAAAATCCCTTTGAGAAAGGGCACACTAGTCAGCTGTCGCTGGACACGATACCTGGCACCCACAACTGAAAGGAAGAGAGATTTAATCAGCTCGTAGCGTCGGTCTCTGGTCCCCTGGTTTTAAGGCAGAGATATCATGATGGAAGAGCAAGGTGGAGTAAAGCGTGGTGCTCGGTTCAAGACAGCCGGGAAGAAGAGGAGCAAGAGTGCAGAGAGGAAAGGGAAGGAGACCAGCTGCAGTACTCAGGGCTGAACCTTCATGGTCCACCCAGACTCCTGTTAGTGGGCTCCTTCAGTCCTCTGGGCAGATCCCAAAGCAAGTCAGGTTGACGCTCCACCCTAACTGCTCCATCCCAGGCCTTCTCAATTTCATATCCAGACACTACTTGCTAATCCATATTTAATCCAAAAACAAAAATATCAAAAGTTCCAGCATTGTCAAAGTCTTTTCTGATATTCAAGGCAAATTCATAGCTGTGAACCTCTAATAGTAAGTTCCTGACTTATGAACATTCAAGTTGCGTACTTTCACCGACGAACTGTATAAGGTTCATGGACACATTGTATGAGACTCATTTTATCAGATTATGAAAGAATCTGATTTACGAATGTTCTGCTGGAATGGAAATTGTTCACAGGTCAGAGATTTACAGTAAATACAGAAAACAAATTACATAATCCTAATGTACAGTGGCAAAGGGTAAACATTCCCATTCCAAAAGGGGGAATATGTAGACAGAGAATTGGACCAAAGCAAGACTGAAACCTGGCAGCAGACATTAAAGTTCTCTAGCTCCCTGTTCAGCATCTGGGATACATCTTAGTAAAATGCGAGTTTTAGAGGACTTGGGCAGTTCCACCCCTATGATTCTGATGCCCTCTGTCTTGGGCTGGCTTTGTTCATAGTCTGCAGCTTTCCTTGGCAGACATTCCATGTTCCTGGCTTCTCCAAGTTCTTGGAGTCTCCATTGCACCTTTGGCTTCATTCCCACAGCCTCATATACTGCTCTTCTGGGGGCTCTTTACTTGGCCTTTTAAACCTTCCTTTGAAATCTGGGTGGAAGCCTCCGTGACACCGTAATTCTTGCATTCTCTGTGCCAATAAAACCATCATCATGTAGACAGAGCCAAGGTCTGCTGCTAGCAGGAGCACCAGCCAGGCCTCCTTGGACCATGGCTGCAGTGGCCGCTTGTACCTAGATGGCCGAGTGAAATGAATCATAGGGAACTAGTTCCCTAGGAGCCCTTTCTGAGGCAGGACTCCCACAGGACCCTATTCTTCAGCCTGCAGTGGGTGGGGTCTTGCTGGTTCCTGAAATACCCTCAAAGCATCTTCTTCTTCCTGTACAAAGTCCCTGGTGTTTTTCTGCTGGTGCTAATATCTTTATCAGCCATGCCTCCTTTGGCCCAACTTTACGTGTGGCTCCTTCTGGGCGGAAATGTAAATCTTTCAACTTTTTTTGCTCTGCCTTTTACCCCCAATTCTCACTAGAAGTCTGGCTAAAAACAGCTAAGAGTACCCATGCTATAGCCTAAGTGTTGGAATGCTTTGAAATTTTCTCCCCCAAAGTAACTAGTCCACCACCTTTAGTCTCACCCTCCAGGAAAGTTTCAGAACATAGAAAAATGTGGACAGAATTTCCCCGGAGTTTAACACACATGGCCTCTAGGCCAACTGCCAGCAGAGTCTTTGTTCCCAATTTAAACTTCCCAACTCTGGCCTTGATTGTTGGCATTCCTAACACCACTTTGGTCTTCTGAGCTCTGACCAGAATCGCCTGTCAGGCTGTGCCTTCCAGGGCTGCTGTAGCCTGAATTTCCAAACCTTTCTGAATTCGCCTGCAAACCAGTTTCAAGGATTTCTAAACCACATGGTCAAATACAGTCACGGTGATGACCCTTCTCCCCGTATCAGTTTTCTGTATCAGTCAGTTTTCCCATCGCTGGCCACAATTCCCAATACCCGCTGCTTAGACTAGAACAGGTTTAATTTGCTCCTGACTTTGGTCCCTGGTTCGTTGGCTCTAAGGCAGTGAGTGACCTTACGACAGAAGTACATGGTAGAGCAAAGTTGCACAGTTCATGGCACCTGGGAACAGAAAACAGGAAGAGTGTCAGAGAGGAAGGAGCAACGGACCAGATATAGTGCCCGTGGCCACAACTCCACAACCACCTCTTCACCCACCGATCACTCCACCAACCCTCCAGACAGATCCCACAGCCAGTCGAATTGATGTTCCACCTCAACAACCACACAGTGACCCACTGAGCCCCTGAAGCTGCCTCAGCTGGGCTTGAACTCCCGAGTCCCCCTGCTGCAGACTCCCAGAGTGATGGGATTGCAGGCGCACACCTCCACGCCCGACCTTCCGCTACTTTCTGAGGAAGATTGCAAACCTGTATCTGGGATCTGCACTGAATCCAGTCTTTGTGCAGAAAGCTGAACTGGTGACGGTTTTAAATAATAGCATTTTAAAAATGAGAACACCTTTTATGGTTGTGTAATACATTGAGAATTAAGTGTTCGTTTTTGCCCAGAAGTCCTTGAGGCTCTGCTTTGGAAAGACTAGTTTCAACTAACTGAACAAATTTTCGTAGATGTATGAACCTTCTAAGAATAATAAGAACATTAATATCATTATAAGGAGCTGATTGTCATTTTTGCAACCTTTTCTGTATTATTTATTTTACAAGGTGTTAAAAAAGTGAATGTTTAAGAAAAGTTCATTACAGTAAAGGGCATATTGCTATTAATTCCCTTCAGAATACTCCCTCTTGCTTCAAACACACTTCTCCCATCATTTCTGCCACTTTCTCGAGCAGTTCTGGGAGTGCTCTTTTGTGAATATCTTTATTTGCACTGTTGCAGAGCTGATTCAAAACATTTACCTTTCATGGTTGTTTTGACTTTAGGGAAGGGCCAGAAGTCACACGGTACCAGAACCGGTTAATAAAGTGGATGAGGGCATACTGTAATGTTTTTACATTGTCTCTTGGTTGAATGGCCCTCAGCCGTTGCACTTACCATATTTTGATCACATTTACTAATACAAAAGAGGATTTCTAGAAAGGGGCAAGAACAAAGGGACAAGTGTGTTTGGAGCAAGAGGGAAGTATTTATATTTTTATTGTACTAGTATATATTTGTGATATATAATAAATACATTCACTGTGGGAAATTGGTACATTATGTAACACATCTCGATTCATTTGCCTTCACCTCGCATCCCTCCTGCCCCCATCCACAGAACCTCTTCCCATCTTCACAAAGTGTCTTCCTATTTCTTATCATTTATCTTTTATTTCACCCTTTAAAGTATTTATGCTTTTGGTTGCTCATGTAAGAGTAACAGTGTAAAATTTAACCTTCTGTGTCTGATTTATTTCACATAGCATTGTGATCTCAACAGGATTAATGGCAATGTATCTTTTATTGTAACACTTTTTTTAAATTTAAACTCCTTGTATTTTTCAGTCAACTTTGTATAGTTGATTTCTTTAGTCATGTATAAAAGGGATTTCAGTTAAGATTTGAATTATTAAAGTCCATGATGACCAATTGGAATGAGTGAGGTTGTCTTATGGGGGAAAATGTTTAACTACAATCTAGACTTGAGAAAACAGCCTTTATTAATATGTGGTTTTTTTCCATTTCTTCCATATGGAAAGTGAGACTTGCTCTGTGAATTTGCTTCCGGTATCAGAGTCTGTCCACAGGAGAATGACAAAATACGTGAAGTATACAGTGTCTGTTACTATCACTTTGTTAAAGGGACCGAGATACTTCACATGACTCCCTGAAGTATGTTCCACACCTTGATAATTGCCATAGTTGCTGGTGCTAGGGTCTGAGAGTAGAAAGTCTATGACAAATTCCACATGTGGAGATCAGATAGTTAAGAAGCCTTCCTCCACCAGTCCAGGTTTTAGCTAATGAAAAAGACAACACACACACACACACACACACACACACACACAAAATAAACATGAGTTACTGTTCCGACCATGCTCAATGATGGCAAACCAACTCCCATACAATAACAACAGCGACACGTAAGATTAATGGTGTTGGCCTTACAATCTATATTTAATTTTAACAGTAGCATTCCATTTGTTACCAATCACCACCATTTTAGAGAAAGGACTAGAATAAATAAAGGTCGCTGAGAATTTTCTTCTGTAATCCAAACTATTGATTTAGTTGAATTTCATGGAGCCTGCAGTTCCTAAAGCTGTAGAAGAATTGCTGGGCAATTGAATTTGTCCCATTAGTTCAATTGCATTTTTGAAAAGAGGAATTATATTTGTAATCCCTTTAGAGCAGGAGCTCAGGGCAGTATCTGGAAACCCAAATGCTGATCATTTGCTTTCAAGATGAAAATTCCAGGTATAACCATTTCTTTGTATTCTCTCAGCTCCTGACTTGGAAGAAATTTGAGATGTTCTCAGAAGTTGGTTTAGGTCATTTATAGTCAATATCTCATTGCACTTGAGAAATTCATGTGTTGTGCATTTTTAATCACACCTAAAAACTTACATTTTCTATCCCAGATAAAAATCAAAGTTATAAAGGGAATTAAATGTACTTTAATGGCCCTATTTAAAGGATAAACTGAGCATACTACATACCACCTCTTTAGGGAACTCTCTGATTCAGTGTAATCTGATTGAGTGGAAGCGCCCTTGTGCTTTCTCTTTGTACTAGGAGGCAGGCAAACACCAGCGATAGGAGTGAAGGTGGGCACATGTAAATTCTAAGTCTCTCCTGGAAGGTGTTTACCTTGAAAGAGGACACATCATAACTTCTGATAATAGGCGAAAGACAATTTCTATGGAATAAAATACTGTTCTCCCTCATTATCTGTACGAAACTGATTCTTCATCTTCCCTCTGTTACCCTAGTATGTGAATACTGAAGTCCCTTCTATAAAATGGCATTATACTTGGATATAACCTCTGAATGTCCTCCTGTGTACTTTAACTCATCTGTAGACTACTCATGATGCGTAGAACACTGTAAACGCTATGTAAGTCATTGTTATACATGCTTGTGGGTGTTCTAGAGAATAATGACTAGTAATAAGAAAGTCAGTAAATAGTAGTACAGGTGCTATTTTTGTTTAAATATTTTCAATCTGTGCTTGGCTGCACGCGTAGATATGGAACTCACGGATATGGAAGGCTGACTGTAGCTGGTAAGGAAAATATGATACGGGCTTATAAGATTTTCTGTGTGGAATGAGGCAGCAGTTAGTAGTGAGTGAGTGAAATTATCTGAGTCGTGGTGACAGATTAGCTTGACCGGGAACTCTGCTGAAAAATCTCACATACATTTAAGAGTAACGGTGGCTTTTTGGAGTGGGAAAGGCTAAAACTTGCCTTTTTGCAAGTTTATGCTATTGACAAAAAGAGAATGTTGATGCAAATATATGGGAGAGATATCCATAGCTCTTTGCTTCTCCTTGGAAGTCATTCCTCAATCTGCAAAACATTTAGTTACTTCTCTTATCTCGGTAATGCAGCGTATTAAAAGCTTTCTCCCCTTTGGTTTTAAACTACCTGTGCGCCGTTCATCGTTTTCCAGCATGGTGTCTGTGCGATAACCAGCCGAGCTCTTTCTCTGCACATCTCTTCCTGGAATTCCCTTAGTCAGGAACGGTGCCTTCTACCCTCTCAGTGCGAAAACTCACCACCCTCTAGGGACCAGCAAAATGTGCATCTTTCTCACAAAAGGTCTCAGCCAGCTGACCGCATTGTGCGTCCTCTCGTACTTGCCTTGGTAAACTTGGGGTGTCCTTTATGGACTTCCTTCTCCTGGTGTATTCACCGTGTGCGTGCGATTCTTGTCCTCCCTGGTCACGACTGGAAATGCACCAGGCGATGAATTGCTTTGCTTCCTTCTCGGGTCCTCCACAGGCCCTCCTTGCCTGGAAGGTCCTTTTCCTGTGGCTGTCTGGATCTTTGCAGGCCTTTACTACATAACTCTTTTGAGACATCCAGCCTGCTCTGCGGCAAGTAGACTGTCACCTGAGACATGAGGTCAGGCCTGCTGGTGGAAATGACTGTTGTCCCTTGTGGTGACAGCATGTGTGTCTTATCTGCATTTTACATCTTCCAGGAGCCCTTGAACCTAGCTCAGACTGAGCACAGCTTCCCGGTGGGCACAGCAGGTGGTGCAAGGGCAGAGATTGAGTGGTGTGTCTCTGCCGGTCCAGGGCTTGGGGTTACTAAAGCAGAGTGTTTCTGTAATTGCTGCTCAGTGGGAAAGCGCCACATGCTACCTTCCAGTCTGCTAACCCCAGCTTCCTGCTGAGCAACCTGGGAGTGTATTAGTAAACCATGATCAGACTGCAGAGACAGTTTGAGGTCCTTTGATCCATCTGCCCTTGTTCCTCCAGCTTGTCTGCGTTTACACAGAAAGGCGGTGATGGGTATTAGAGGGATCTCTGGGCGAGGCCTGGAAGACAATGATAATGTGGATACTGCTGGATTCCTGTGTCATCTGAGGTCACTTTTTCTGAAGGACTTAGCAAAAGGGTCATATCTGGACATTTTTAATGTGCTTTTCAGAGTCTGTCCGTGTGCTTTGAGCTTACTGTTCGTGTCCCTCCCGAGAGCAGTTGTCCATTTGAATTATATATACTTGATTTTTGTTTTCCTTGTTTTTAGGAGGTTCATCCTTTATCCTCAACATTTTACAAGAATTCCAGTCTCATGCAGGGTGTTGCAGCTCTGCACTCCCCTTGCTCATCATTCTGTGTTTGATGTCTGATCCCCAGTGATTGGGTGGTGATAAATCAGTCACTCTGGCTGCTGCTGTCTGGTCACTCACTTCCGGTTCGCGTGTGCCTCCAAATCTTTAATGTTTAAAGCTACACTGAGGAGGGACAGGAAAAGGGGTGAAAAGAGAGATGAAGATGTGTCGTATATGTGTACCAACTTCCCTCAAGGAATGTAAACGTTATGAGCTATACATATATACTCTGAATAAAATAAAATTTAAAAAATATAAAAGCTATACTTATTAGGTAAGCACATCAGCTTCCTGACAATTATCCCTTTCTTGCAGCATCTTGTGACAGCCCTTCATAGCAAGTGTTAAGTATGTATGATTCTTAAATACATCTCCCTGCAGATTTATTTATTTATTTATTTTTATTTTTATTTTTTACCAAGAACATGTATTGGTACATTGTATCCATAATGATCATAATCAACATGGTTATTTTGTACCTGTACATGATGTATCTTGGTTTTCTCCTGTCTTTTCCCCTCCCTTCCATTCACCCACCCCTCTCTATTTGCAACAAGTTTATTTATATTTTTCCATTTTTTTCCCTTTCATCTTACTTTCCTTTTAACCTTCCTTCTTAATCCCCCTTTTCCCTATCTAGTTCTCCTGTCTTTTGAATACTGTCTTTTTTTTTTAATATATAATATCTATTATACCCCTTTGTCCTTATTTCCACTAAAGGCCTGAATGCCATTTTCTGCCCAGATGGGAAATCTTCCCTTGTGACTCATTTTTTGCTTGGTCTCCACCCCCCAGTATCTCCTGGTATTTCCCTGAAGTGTACAGCCTCCTACTTGTGTTCCAGACAGAGCAAAGGAATTGAGGAAATCAATTCAGTTCTGAAGTGTGAGGCAAGACTTCTTCCGGGTCATTGCTCTGTTGGACAAGGGTGTGTGCAGAGACATTTGAAGCAGAGGACCCGTCCTCAAGAGCCACTAGCCACCCACTGCATGCTCTTTGTCCCTGGTTCTCTTGCCTGCTGATCCCTGATCTCCAGGCTGGTGCCTGACCTTTCTGGTTGAGGCTGACACCAGCCCATGTCCTCAGATCTCAAGGCTTGCTTGGTGTTGCGAGTTCGCACCTTCATGTTGCCCTGTATGCTGCCCTGTAGGTTTGCCACCCTCAACATTTTTCTGCTGGAAATGTGAGCCTCCCCACTTCCACTACAGCATGCTGCTTCCGGGCTCTGGGCTGTACCTGCCTCATCCGGCTGATCTCTGGTTTTCACCCCCTTGGAAAACTCTGTGTTCATCCAGGACATGGTGCCTACGTCATCTGCCCCTTAGTTTTCCAGCTCATTCTGCCGTATTGGCTAGTTGATGCTGCGGAGAGAGCTGGAAGAACTGGAGGGTTTCTGTTGTTCCTCTCAGTTGTAAAGGTGCGCTGGGGTCACGGGGCACTGGAACAGGGAGGAGGAGGAATCGTCCCCTGGAATTGTAATGGTGGAATGCAGAATTCCTCTCATGATCCCAGTCAGTTGCCCTCACTTGCACTCTAAAAAGCAAAAGGCAGATCCCCTGCTTCTCGCAGGTGCAAATACGGAAGGGACTTGGCGGGTATCCTGGATGATAGGGAGACCTCTACAAAGAGGGTGGTAGGAAATCTTCTCACCTTCTTTTATTTTATTTATTTTCTTAAATTGTATTTTAATGGTATGTTTTAGATCTACATAGTGATAACATTCATCATAGGGGAATTTGTACCTGTACATGATAGATCTTGTTGCTTCTTTTTTCCCCATTCCCCTCCCCTCACCCCCTCCTCCCTCCCTATTTACAAAAGCTTTGTTTCCATTTTTTCCATCCATTTCATATTTCTCTTGTCCTTTGTTCCCTTTCCCATTTGGACATTTTCTTCCCTTTCCCAATATAATACATTTTAGTCTTTATTTACACTTCAGTTTCTCACACCAGAGAAACTATGCTGTATTTAAACATGTGTGTATGATTTATTTCACTTAAGAGTATGGTCTCAAGATGCATCCATTTACCTAGAAGTATCTCAAATTTATCATTTTTTATGGCAGTGTAGTGCTCCATTATATATAAAAAAACACATATTTTCTTTATCCATTCTGCTGTTGATGGGCATTTGGGCTGTTTCCAGGTTTTAGCTCTCGTCTTCTTTTAGAGCCACATCCCATGTGGAGAAGATAGATGTTCCTTTTGATTTCCTATTCTGCTGACTGGGGAAATGGGAGCAATAACATTAGCGGTGTAGTCTCCTCAGCCCAGAAAAGAATAGAAGTCATCTCGTTCAGCCTGCTTGCCTGACAGGAGATACCACAAGCCTCCATGATTCAGGGTCCCTGCCAGGGCCACACAGCAGGGCAGCGAGCGCCCGACCTCCCAGCCGTGTTCTTCTCAACAGCTGTGCAAATTGCTTACATACATGTTAGCCCATTTCCCGCTAGCCTCACAACACAGTCCACCTGTGTCCTTTCCCTGTGTGTAAGTGGCCCAGCAGCTGCCCTTCCATCCCAAAAGGTGGTGGTTGTAACAGCATCTTCATCTTTTCTCTTTCCACCCTCAGAGATGAAGTCACTTCGTCTGACTCCTCCTACAGTACCGCCCCCCACAGCAGTGGTTATCAGTTTTCTCCCTTCCGTTCACCGTCTTTATATTCTTTGTTCTTGGCATTTAGATCTGTGTGCCCCGCCCGAGAATGTGAGCACCTGCCTTCATGGCAGCTCTTCTGACTTTGCTGGGTTATCCAGCCCGGGATCCACCTGCTCCGGCTGCCTGCTGGGTACACCTCTGCGTTCCTGTGTCCTCATCCTGGGACTCTGTTGCCTGAGAGTATCCACCTGAGAAGTCAGGTTAGGGAAACCAGTGATGCAAGACAGTGAAAGCAAAACCTGCAGCTCATATTTGCACAAGGTTTATGTGAGGAGAGACCAAGAGGACTGAAACATCACCAAATTCAACATTCCCGTGGCCAATGGCCTGGACAGGGTACATTGTCATGTACTGGGCTGCCATTTTATATACATTTATATGACATACAGTCACACACAGTCTAATGATGTCTCAGTCAGGAACATTCTGCATACAGGATGGTGGTGCCAGAAGGTTACACGGCCCGATAGTGTCCTAGCCGTCTTGGTACCTTGGTTCGTGTGATCCCTCTGTGGTGCTCACATAGTGGGAAATCTCCTGACAGTGGCTGTGTTGGAATGAGTCCTGGTGCTAACCATGGATGACACTGTATTTATATACATGTTTACATGCTGTCTCAGTTTTCTCCAGCTGACATAACAAAATACTACACTGGGCGGCTTAAACAACAGAAACCTGCTACCGTTCCGGGGGCCAGGATGACTTAGAGCAAGGGAGGTTTCCTTCTGAGTCCTCTTCTCTTGACTTGTAAATAATCCCTGTCTTGCTGTATGTGTACAGAACTTCACTGTGTGTATGTGTTTGGTCCAGTGGTGGACAGCTCCCCGCACCATGACATGCCGTTGTACTGCTCTGTTGAAAATGTAGCTCCCAAGGATCTTAAACCCCTCACCAGTAAAGAACTAAAAAAGGGACAAAGCTTAGTATAACAAAGGACAGTTTATTTAGGGAAGAAGATAGACAGCTACCATGAGGTGGCAGGGAGTTTCAGAGGTGAAAGCCCCAAGACCTTATCTCTGACTCCTTTTATTGAGGACTACTGCCCTCCTATCCCCAAGATGGGCACTTGTGGATATCTAATCTGTTGCCCGTGACTGTCTTTGATTCTACCCTAGGCCTTCTGGCCCTTTGACTTCTCCCTGTTTCTTGAAGGCAGCTTAATTAATGATTAAGTAAAGGGGACATGTGTGTATCTGGTATAATATTATAGAACATAAATACATGTGTATGTATAGGTGTGTTTGTGTGTGTGTGTGCATGCACACGTGTGTCTCTTATATTAAATAAGAGTCTTTATGTGGCTGTCTCTTATCATCCCCCTGCATTCTGTCAGATAGGTCTGGGGGCTATTTCTTGCTAATTGTGTTGCCTGGCGCTTCTCCCCAGTCTAGCTCCTTTCTTTCCTTTGTCATTTTAATGACCCTAACTGTTGTACAGTCTACTTGTGAAGGCAGAAGCTACTTTCAGTGGTAGAGGCAGAAAATATTTTTAGTAAGTTTTCTTATTGATTCTTAATAAAGCTCAATGAGGCCCATCTTTCTCTACCTGTGGAGACCCCATGCCTACATATGAAAGGAAGGGGAGAAGAGAGGGGATAGAGAGAAAATAGGTTCTCTGGCATCCTCTTCTAAAAGTAGCAATTTTACCCTCAAAACCTACCTTCATGTTCTCATCTAAACTTGATTACCTCCCACTACTACTATGTGCTAATACCGTCACATTTGGGGTTAAAGTTTTAAAGTAGGACTTTAGCTTGGGAGGTATGAACATTCAGTTCATTATATATATATATATATATATATATATATATATATATATATATATATACACACACACACACACACACCCACATACATATATACATGAATGTGTATATTTGTTGAATATATTTTAATATGGGGTGCATGGAATTTCCACATTTGAAAGCAGGATATTGGTTTGTAAGAACCTTTTAGTGCAGTGTTGAAATCTTTGCACAAGAGGTACCATTTAGGGGTTCCTTGGTTATGGCCATATTGATCATGACCATATTGGTTATAATTGTTTATTATAATTTCATGCTGTTAAGATCCTGGATTCCAGGTACAAAGTTGAAAGTAATTCTTCTTTGAACTTGATCTCTAAAAGCAAAGGAAGCAAAAAGTTTCTTGTAAAACCGTGAATTAGATAATGAAGGAAAAGTTTGGATTTTATACAATTAGGAACAACATGCACTACCAATTAAACCAATAAACATATCAGCTAATTCGTATATATTATGCTCAAACTGATACTGTACATGCATGGAGTTATAGTTCTTAGACCTATAGGAGTTTTTATGTCCACATGAGAAAGGAAAGATAGTTAGAAGAAAGGAAGGGAGGGAAAGAAAAGAAAGAAGAAAGAAAGAAAGAAAGAGCAAGAGTGTAAGCAAAGAAAGAGCAAAGAAAGCCCTTGAAGAAAAAGTGTTTCATCTACAGCAAACTTTCCAGGACCTTGCTCCTATCGTCTTCATTGAGACTGTAAGTGTTACTTGCTAATCAACGAAAAACCGTTCTCTAAATAATGAATAGAACAAAGGTATTGTGTTAAGGTTGTGGGTGGGTAAAAGATGTGTGTGTGTGTGTGTGTGTGTGTGTGTGTGTGTGTGTGTGAAAAATACTCTGCCAGGAAGAATTATTGATCTAGTTAAATATATAAGGCAGTCAAATTGGTATGATTACCAGCATTGAAAATCAGCTTCTTAAATGTTACAAATGAATGGAAGTGAAAACACATAGGAATCTGAATGAGATCTGTGCAGCCCAGCCGGGGTGATCATGAAAGATTTTATGGCACAAATGACACTTAAATTTTGCCTTTAGAGTCCAGATAATTTATCTTGTTCTTTTTACCTCCACCTCTTCCCGGGCCCTGAATCCTAGATGATTTATAGCCATAGACTCTCACTCTGGAGAGGAGCAGGGCCGCTGGCCTGGCTCTATTAATAAGTCCCTTCCAGCTGCCATATCATGCGAGTCCCATACTTGGCAGTGGGGCCTTTCTGCAAGCCTGGAATAATTCCCAGCACTGCTGTAAACTCTTCCACAGGACTTGACTGTGGGATGTGATTATGTATTTTAACCATTCTTATTTAGACTAATTTAATTCAAGAGAAGGTGATCTATATTCTTTTAAGTTTCATTAAGTAGTCATTAGAATGCTTAATCTCGTGCATCCTTTTTTCCAGTTTGAAGCACTACCGTTAGTTTAGATAGCACTTATTAAATTTTTACCCCTGCCAAGCCACTACAGTACCATGATACATTCAAGTTGTATTTCTTTGTTCCTGAGCATGAAGTGGTCATCACAAAGCACGGAGTGACTCTGTGCATGGCACAAGTGCTCGGGCTAATTTACCAGGGCAGGTGCTTCCTCTTCTGCTCTCTTGCCGTGAATTCCTTTTGTGTTGTGTCTGAGCTTTCGTTTCGTGTTGAATCTCGATTATTTTAAAATGTGTCAGGTTATAGCATAACAACACTGCCAGAAGAACCTGTTTGGAGGTTGGATGTAATATCAAAAGTGAATGTTGCAGCATATTGAAAGAATTCATTTGCCTTTTGAGATTTCACAACAACTTTGTAATTATGCGTTATTTCCATGCAAATACATTTTTAAGTACCAAGTGCCCTGAAATCTTGACACGACAGACCCCACACAAAGCTATCTCAGATAACCTTAGAGTTCTTGGCAGCTTTGCTGAGACTAAGGTAAAATCTGTCCAGGTGAATGGAAAGACATCCAGAAGCCTGGAGTTGAAAGTTCTGTGTTTTCCCCGATAGCAGTTGATGACATTTTTTGATACATAATGCAGGGCAGTCAACTGTATTTCTTATCCTCCTTTGGTTGTGTGTGATGTCTTTAGCCAAAAAGAGAAAGAACATTTGGGGAAGTCACTTTTTATAAGAGAAACTTGAACTTGCTCAGCATTGTCAACCTCTCACAATTGTGAAAAGAGATGACCCTCTTTTTATTTTTTATTTAAAAATGCAATGCTTCCTTTCGCTGATTTGGGATTGTAAGGATGTAATATTTATAAAAAAAAATATAGTTTCTCACTCACCTTAAAGTTTACTGGTTAAAGTACTTTATCTTTTCTCTTGTCTTGAGACTGAGCTTTAATATTTCATTGGTAATAAATTCTGCAAGATGAATAAGAATTGCAAAGGAGGCTCCGGCTTTGTGGATTTATTGTCATGGTGCCTGGTCTTGGCTTCCCCTGTCACATCTCAAGAAGGGCAATAACACCCCTGCTTACACACACTTGTTTACAGAGCCCTGTGTGCTGGTGAGGATTTGAGCCCCCGGACTGTAGTCATGGCTTTGAAATTTGTGCTTAAGTTTTACCTTCTTGATCACAATTACTTCTCTAGTTTGTAGATTGTGCCAACATTTTGTTAATACTGTAATCAACTACTTCTAACTGAGGTTGTAAGATTATCTTCATCTCTTCTTTTTCCACCTTCAGAGATGAAGTCACTGTGCCTGGCTCCTTCTACCATATCTACAACTGTAGTTATCAGTTTTCTCCATTCATTATCTTTGTATTCTTTGTTCTTGGCACTTAGATCTGTGGGATTCTGCCTTAGAATGTGAGTACTTGCATTCATATCCAGCCCAGGATCCACCTACTCCAGCCATGTACTGGGCACGCCTCCGTGTGTTTGTTCCCCTGTCCTTATCCCAGGACTCTGTTACCTACTTTTAACTGAAAGTCCCAGGAACTCTGTTACATGACTGTGAAGACTTAGTAAACTCCAGGTGTCAGATGGAACCTGGCTCAGAATGCTCCCTAATGCAAAGTAGGAGAGGAGAATGTGCATTTAGTGATGATTTGACAGCTAGCCATTTACAGTTTAAAGAACACTGTGATATCAGTGACCACGTTTAAGCAAATCGATAAGACGGTAATTTCCTATTGTCCTGACTTTATGGATGAGAAACTTAATCAGAATGTCATTGAACAGTTTGTCCAGCGGCTCATTATTGAGAAACCAGAGCCCAACCTGGAACATTTACCTTTCTATTTCTGGGCATTATTACTTTCACTATTCTGTATCATTTTCTGCAATACACATCACAGACAAGTGTTCCAGTTCAAGATCATCGTAAAGGGTCGGGAAAATCTGTATAGATAACATGGTAATTAGATGCGTCCCTTGAGGAGCCGTGGTTACATGGAAGGAATACAGACCGCTAAGCAACATGAGAAGCATTACTGCAATTAAATGCACATACACCCGTTCCTTTGAGTTAATAAAGGGACCACTGATCGACACTGAGAGTTTTCCAGGGAAATGGTGGTTAGCAGGGGTTTAACTGATGAATACAGGGGTAAAGCATGTCTGGCTTTGGCAACACAGCAGAGGCAAAACCAGGGTATCACGAGGGAGTGTGGTCTGTGGGTCAGCATAGGAAGGTGTGGGAAGACAAGACGCCAGACCTGAGTGCCCTTTACCTACACACAAAAGCCCGGATTTCAGTTTATGATGTTCTTTTGTACTTAAATGACCTTTTTTTTTTTTTTAATAGACTGAATCACTTGTATGCACTGTGTGATAGTGGCAAAAATTCAATATTTAAAATAACATGGTCATAAGAAATGATGGGTGTGCTTCTTCACTCCTTCATAGTGTTTGGGTTATGGAGGTAGAATGTGGAAGTCAGTGACTGCTTGGTTTGACACGATGGCGAGTGCTGTAAATACGGCTGCATCCAGATGTGGACATTGACACATACCATGTCGTAAGTCTCTGTTTCTCTCCCTTTATTCCCACATTTAGTTTGGGAGTCACTTGTGTTTTAGAAATCTGTTTTAGAATCCGACAGAGCCAATCTTCTAAAAGAACCTTCTGTCTGTCAGTGTCTGCTTATGGGGTGAAACTTTGGTGCCTGTTCGCCGAAGCACTTGCAGCTACATCATGAAATGCAGAACTTTTAATCAAAGCTACAGATGGTGGCAACCGCACAAACCCAGGTGAGGACAAAGAGAAGGAAGGTGAGCTGCTGACCTGCATTGATAGATGGTACTATAAAATTAGCAGGCAAAAGTTTCAGTTTAGGTCTTGCTTGTCTTTTAACTTGACAGACTGAGGGAAGATATTTACTCCCCAAAAGGGAGATACTGCAGCTCTACCTGCCTGCTCCCCTCACCTCTGGCGTGACTACAGGATTATGTTTACAGATCTGTGAGATGACAGTAGCCTGGCAACAGTGTGGTTGTGTCGGGCACTCTGGAAGGCGAAGGACTTAGCTTTGAAGTCTGTGTCAAGGGCAGTAAATTGCATGGAAGCCCTTTGGGAGAGCTGCCAAACTTTAGGAGGTGCACCGAGTGTAGGTCCTGTATGCCATGTGCTGGTAACATACCCGAAGAGGGTATCCTGAGAACCCCAGTGTAGAGGCAGAGGAGACCTATACAGGAAGCTACTGCAACTGCAGTTTCCTCAGTGAAATATTCCTGGCTTTGCTAATTTGGTGAAATCCTAGAGATTAAGATGGGAAAGTATATTTGTTCTCAGGATCTCGTTGCTGTTTGCCTTCCCTGGCAGCAAGTGGATTGCACCTTAGCGCTGAATTTCTAGTTCTTTGTCTATTCTGCTTTTAAAGGAATCAAGTGATGAGGTATTGATCTCCCGTGGGGTTGCATTTCTTTTGATTTGTTTGAGCTGTCATTCTGCATACAAACTCTTGTAGCACCTTGTTCAGAGTCTTGTCCCATCTGAGTCCTGTTTGCTGCAGTCTACCTGTGGATCTGGTTCCTCTGTTTAGGCAGGGCGCCTCCTGCTGTTCACATCCCTCCTTCCACCTCTTTCCAACAAAGACAGCACTAGGCACACGTAGGCAGCATGGGGGTGGGGTGATTAAATTCTTTCTACTTGAAATTACTTCTCATATTTCACAGTAATTTTTGATATCGCTAATCATATCCACCTAATAATTTAATATTTGGTTGTAATTGATTCCTTCAGTTTCTCCTGTAAATATGATCTGATGCTAGCTATAATTTGTTTGCTACATTAATTCACATCTCTGATATATTCTTCTTTAGAAATGCCAACACTCATGCTGAAATTATTATTATATTCTTTCTCACTAATTTCTCTTTTTTCAGTGAAAGAAAAACTTTCAAGAGGGAAAAGTATCATGGATTTTTGAGCTATTTAATCCCAACTTTCAGAGCATCATGTGCTGAAATGTAAAGATTAACTTTCCAATAAGGAGTTATTGAAATTGTTAGCTAAAGGCAGAAATATGTTGTATCTTTCTAAATTCTCTCTCTCTCATACACACACACACACACACACACACACACACACAGAGCACAGTTTAAGGAAATCACTCAGGCCTTAGAGCCTGTAAATCAGTTGCTTGCCTTTCTAACTATGGTACCTAATTGTTTTTAACTAGAAGATTGAATAATTTCTCCGGTTAATTATTTTTTTGTAAAAGAAGACTCAGTGCTGTGACAGGGAAATCGACTAAAAGCCTGAGGAGGAAAAAATGCCTAGGTTATAATTTTAGAAGAGACACTGCTGAATTATTAACCAAACCCCACCCCTGCCAGGTACACTGGATCTCTGACCAATAAAAAATTGTTTGGGTTCCCCCATTTATCTTGCTTTGAGCAGTAAAGAGAATATAATTGAAGAATTAGCACTGAAGAACATCGTGTGCTGTTATCAAACACGGCATGCAGACTTTCCCCATTAAATTTAACCATAAGAAATGGCTAAATCTCTAGCTATGGGAAGAGACCATTTGAGTTCACCTTTCCTTTAAAAGCTCTTGTAGAAAGTGAGCTAGACAGGACTAACTTTGCCGTTTCGTTTTTTTCAACTGAGACTGTTTTTTAGGGTAATGGGAGCAAGCTCAAGATTGAAAATAAAAACTGACTTATGTTGATACAGGACTAAAGGGTGGCTGTTGGAATTTGCAAATGATAAGTGGTGAGAAGGAGCCAGCCCCCCCTTGTAGGAGCAGCATCGTGTCATCTGGTGCTTGTTACACACACACATTTTTGGGCCCTTTCTGGCCCTCTAATGCACAGTTCAGTGTGAGAAGCACCAGCCTGAGCAGTTTCAGAGTTTTCCTTCTCTGGTCTCCCAAGTACTCTGCTTTCCTGCTCAGAATGCTTTTCTCTTTGCTAATGCTAGAAAGTTCTTTAACACTGAGTAAATACTTTCAGTCAATTAAAGACAACAGAGAGACAGTTAGGAGTCATCGTGAGGATTCTCTGTCTGTGTTTGATTCTCATGCTGCTGGCTGCTGTGTGACAGTCAAAAGTTTCCTCATCTGTCTGATGTTTTCATCTCTTGGATAGCAGCAGTGATGTAGTGAGCCTCACCTTGTCCATCCCAGTGCGTTTTTTGAGTACATGTCTTTAGAGATAGTATCTGAGACCTAGTAAGCACTCAGGAAGAAGTAGCTGTTATTATAGTCAGATGTATTAGTCAGCTTTGTGTCGCTATAACAGATACCTGAGATAACTGGCTTAATAAGGGAAAAGGTTTCTCTTGTCTGTTTTCAGAGGTTCCAGGTCTCTTGGCCCCATTGCTCTGGGGTGGTGGCAGCACAGTGCATCCCGGCAGGGGGGCCTAGTGGGTAAGGTCTGTGCACCTTACAGCAGCTGAGAAGCAAAGAGAAAGACAAAGGGGCCAGGGTCCAAACACTGCCTTCGAGGGCACACAGCCAGTGACCTAACTTCCTTCTCTGGAGCTCCACCTACTAAACGTTCCACCATCTCCCAGCCACCCCAGCCTGGGGATCAAGCCTTTAGGACATAGGCCTTTGGGGAACATTTTAGATCTAAAGTCTGTCAATGACTAACAGAAATAACTCAGGAGGAGTCTGTGTATGTATTTGCACTATGACAGTTTGGAAATGGTACTGTTTCCTTCTCTGAAAGAGGCCTGTGATGAGCTAAGGAATTATAAGAAATGGCCAGGTTTCCAAAGAGTAGTTTTAAGAAAAGACCATGAGTGAGTTAGAAGGAACAGCAAGGAGGGATTTCCACTAGTCCTGTTCAGAATTGATTTTTTGATTAAGAAGAAAATCCTGAAAATGGAAACTAGTCCAAATTTCCTAAAAACTGCCTGCTTTCCTTAAGTTGCAGAGCACTAAATCTTTAGTCCACGGTACTGTGAGCATGTTCACAGGTGAACACAAAGGCAGCGTGTCCTTGTTTTCATGGGTTCAAGAGCTTAGACTAGAATGTTCCACCGTCTTGCATTAGTAACCCAAATATAAAGGTTATAAAGTCAAATAGGTCGTGGGCAAGTGGATGGCAAGATTGTAGACCTGGATGTGGGTAAGTGCTAGTACTCATTTATGGGCATATTTCCAGTCAATTCAGTGATATTAAAACATGTGTTCTGTGTATAATTTGCCTTGCTCAGTTCTGTGGATGTAAAGATTATGAAAGGTAGCCCATAGGCTTTAAGATTCCAACATGTTATTTTGCTAAATGGTTGTCTTCTGTTTGTCTGGTGCTGAATTGAGGAGGAGAGCTTTGTTCCAGATTGTACTTGGTAAACTATCTTTTGAGGTAAAATATGGGCATTGATAAGGGAGTTAAATTTGAGAAATGAGAAACATAGTTTTCATGTTGGAGGCATAAGGATTCCTAGCATAGCAAAAGTGAGCAAGACACACTCTACAAGGACTTCGTTCCCTTAGGAGTGAATGGGGTGGTTCACTGAGTCCAGGCTGGGTCGTGAGAGTTGCTTTCCTGTTTCTCTCATGAACTTCTGAGCTGAAAAGTGGTTTGTGATTCATTTGAGAGGAGTGTACACATTTACTTTTTAACTGGGTGAAAGACTATACACTTTTACCTGTGGTTTTCGTGCATTGACTTATACATCAGAACCCCTTAAGGAAGTTTAAAGAAGTATAGAAGCTTGGGGTCCATTTGAAGAGATTCTGACTTTTTTAGGTCGTGGTCTGCCCAAATGTCTAATGGCCTCTAGGATTGCGAAGCTCTGCGTTATTCTTTTTTTTGTGTGTGTGTGTGTGCCAGGGATTGAACTCAGGGCCTTGCACTTGCTAGGCAAGCACTCCAACTGCTGAGCTAAATCCCCAGCCACTGCATTATTCTTGACTACTGTTACTTTTAGCCTTTTCATACCGTAAGAGAAAAAAAAAAAAAATCTAGGTCATTGCTCTCAAATTTTCACAGGTATGCAAATCACCTGGGTAGGTTTTAAAATGGAATGGAGCCAGGGGCTCTGCATTTCTAAGAAGTTCAGGGTGATGCGGATGCTGCAGGTTCTGGGATTGTGCTTCAAGAGGTTAAAAAAAAAAAAAAAAAAAAAAAAAAACTAGGTCAGGATTTACACACTGGCAAGCAGTACTGTGTCCTGACGGCAATTAATGAGTGACCAGATGCCCAATGTTGAACATAACCTGTTTTCCCCACATTTTCCCATTTCTATTGTATAATAAGCAGAGAAGAATATTATGAAATACTAAATAACTTGCTTTTACTTTCACAATGTGATTAAATATGTCCTATCAAGGCTGAAAACTACTTTGCAGTGTAGAAAGGATTTTGCTACCACGGTTCACCTCCTTAATGGAGTTCCAGAAGTTAATGTGCTGACTGTCTGACAAAGTAGCTAATCTTGTGGGGCGATATATAGAAGCAATGCAAAGTTAAGGGGAATCAGGAAGAACATGTGTGTGGATGTTCAGATACAGTTATATCTACATAATCATAATCATTGCATATTAAGGGAAGAATACTTTTTATAACCACTTGTTAAAATAATTAAAATAAAAAAGTTCTATACCCATAAGAGGTCATCAATAAATAGTAGTTTTATTATCATCGCTATAATTGTTGTTAGGATCACTAAAAGTGATATCAATGGTCATTTTTTTCCTAAGATCCTTTTTAAGGGAGTCTCTCTAAATTGCTTCCAATATAAGAAAAGAAAATTCTTGGGCTGGGGATTTAGCTCAGTGGTTAGAGTGCTTGCCTTGCAAGTACAAGGCCCTGAGTTCAATCTCTAGCACGAAAAAGAAGAGAAAAGAGAGGAAAATTCTGGAGTAAAAGTCTAAGAGCGAAGGAAAATCTTTAAGAGCTAGATTACAAATAAAATTTGATAAGAACTTTTTTCCAAGCAAAATTGTTCGTTTTCATGTAAACATATCCAAAAGAAGTACTTTTCCAATCTTGGATAATTGCCTGATATTTCTTTATTCCCAGCCAAGTCTCTAAGTTTATTCATGCATATATTTCATTGTTATATCTTGCTCATTTTTCTTTATGGATTAAATGCTCGTGTTCACTAGTAACAACCCTGTTCCACCTGACAGATGTAGTGGATGATAACTCTTCTTCCTTGGCAGCCAAACTGCTTAAACCAACGCACCCACGTTCTTTCCCTATTATTCGGAGAGAGTTAAAAAACAATGAACAGCAGAATTCTTCATGCAGAAAGGCAGTTGGCTTTTAGTGGCCATGTCCAAATGCTTTCAGGTATTTTATGGTCCTTTTGTGAACTTCTTGTGAAGTTGGAGCTTGTGTGAGGAGAGTCCCAGTCCTGTCGTCTGTGACTGGAATCCAGGAGTGTCCTGGAGAGAGGAAAATCTGGGAGACATCGTGTGTGTAGGTGGAACAGTCTTGTAACAACGTCTGGGCAGAAACTGGACCCGATTGTGTCGAGGTGAGCCTGGTGTTCGGTGTGTTACGTGAAGCCCCAGGTGGTGAAGTGGGGCAAGGGCATCCAGTGTACTTTTCCTAGTGGGTTCTCAGGATTCTTCTTCTGATCATCATTCCTGAGTTTCACACTGAATTTTTTATTCCTATGTAGCATACGCCAAGCAAATTATTTTTAAGAGATTGTATTAGCCTACCATTGCAAATGAATACATCTGAAATTTGAGTGTGTGTTTATATAAATGAACAAAGTGGGAAAAGCGTGGTATTTGATCAGCATACATTTTATTTCTCTAATAACATGGTTGTGTTTTCTCCTCGCTGGTTTAGTAGAAGTCTGAAGAATAACCTGGGCCCATGTCCCTTGGCCTTTACGCCCATATGAAGACGTTTTCAGTTAGACCATTGGAGAAATGTCCTGTGTCGTGTGTGGCTGCCCCCAAACAGGAGAATGATTGACTGAGCAAAGCTAAAGTTACTAGATTATCGTAGCAGAGGCGGATACCAACTGGAGGACTCTCAGGAGCCTTTCAGTGGCAGGAAAATGCGGGAGGTTATTTATAAGCAGGAACCCTGGAGCGGGTGGTTTGGGGGCAGTTCTTGGAAAGTGAGGATCTGTGTAGGGTTGGGCAGTTCTTGGCATAAAATCTTTGGTCTGAAAGGCACAGTGAGATGAGGGACTAGATGCAAGTTTTGGTAAACAAGCTATTGGTCTTGCTAGTAAATAATGCATTGCGTTTGGTGTACTAGCTTCTTTTCCTATGGAGAAAAATAAGTATGTCCTTTTACCTAGTTCCAGTATTCTTTAGCACAGGGCTGGAGCCACGGTGGCGAACCTGTGGCTCGTGTGCTGCAGCTGGCTGTTTGTCATCTGTGAAAGCTGTAAAAAGTTCGCCATCACAGGGCTAGAGTGTACGATGGTTTCAGATCCTAAATTTAATGATGGAGAAATGATATGGATTAGAGTCCTATTGCTGCTGTAATGAATGACTGTCATCCTGGTTGCTTAAACAACCCTGATTTCCTTTATAATTCTGTGTGTACAAAGCCCAACACAGGTTTCACTGGGCTAAATTCTGTCTGTCTGTGGGTTCCCTGGGGCGGACTGAATTTCTGTTGATGTTTTGCTTCTAAAGATTGTCTGCTTTCCTTAGGCACTACTTTCCTCCCTCTTTTAAGTCATCAAAGGCAAATCTTCCAACCATTCCTCTGAAATTCGTATCTCTGTCTTCTACCTTTCAGGAAGTTTGTGATTGTATTAGCCCATCTAGATGATCCAAAATAGTCTGCCCATTGCAGGGTTGTATCTGCAAAATCACTTCTGCCAAGTAAAGTGACATACCAGAGATTCTGGAGAGGATAAAGACATCTAGGGGTGCAATTTGGGGGAGGGCGGCATGATTCGCCCTACCACATAGAAGGTAAATTGTGGAGAAATTACAAAAACTTTGTGTGATAGTTAAGTGATTATGTCAATTTGAGTAAAAAATGTCCAACCAATTGGATTAGCATTTTAATCTTTATTTACACCTTCAGTTTTTCACACCAGAGAAGCAATACAGTATTTCAATGTGTGTCTGACTTATTTCACTTAAAAGTATGATCTCAAGATGCATCCATTTACCTCGAAATACCATTCTTTATGGCAGAGTAGTACTCTACTGTATTAAAAAGAAAACCACATCTTCTTTATCCATTCCTCAGTTGATGGGCATTTGGGCTGTTTCTAAAATTTAGCTATTGCAAACTGTGCCGCTATAAACGTGGGTGTGCATGTATTGCTGTAGTATGATCCTTTTAATTCTTTTGGGAAGATACCAAGAAGGGGAATACCAGGGTCAAATAGAACATAGTTCTGGGTGTGGCTGAAGGGATTTCCTGAAAACAAAAGACCCACCCTGAGTGTGGGTGGCTCCACCCAAAAGACTTGTAGTTTGAATCCAATAAAAGGGAAACGAAGAAGGGTGTCTCCTTTCTGTTTCTTCGGAGGAGCCCCAGTCTTCACCTTCACCTTGGATGTCATCTCCTGGCTTCCAGCATAGACTCTTCAGCCTCCCAATATGGACTCACACGAGACACTACAGTGAACTCCAGGCCTTCGGCTTTTGCTGGATCCTTCAGATCTCCAGCATCATGCAGACAGCCCTTTTGTACTCTTGCACACCTTACTCTGCAGGCGGCTATTGTAAGCCTACCTTGTAAATCCTTATATATTTATGTATTTTACATTAAATCTGAGCACTGACTGATAGACTTTGTCCCTTTACAACCTTTGACTACCAGAGTGGCCTCATGGTGCAGATAATTCTTTGATGTTTATTAGTCAGTATATATTTGTGTTCATAAAAAGCAAGAATTGTACAGCTTCTGCTTGGAATAAGGATAGATCTCAGTGGGACCTATTTGATTATGTTCTTGTATTTTGCTCTTTTGAAAAAAAGAGTCTTTTCTATGGTGGCTTTTTAGTAAACCACTATTCTATTCATTGTATGCTACTTAGCTAGCTACAAGAGTATGTGGGAAACCTACTTTAGATGATTATGCAAAGGTAACTAAATATCAGAATACTGGTTCCTGTTTTCCATCTCCTATAAAATAACATCTCCCTTGGCAGACTACTATTTCAGGTTATTTTCAGTGAGAAATGACTTGTATTTAGCTTTTCAATATGACACTGCCATGCAGACCCTGCCCAGTCATTACTTGCACGAACTAGGAATCTCCCCTTCTTTAGGCACACTGGGAATAGTACTGGCTGAGTTAGAGACGTCAGCGGGAAGATCTCTGCAGGATTTGGCAAGCACCGATGACGCTGCCCTCCTTTAGTCATGCGGGCCAAAGGGCACCTGTGAGGCAGGGGCCTTCCTCTCTGTCTGTTACCATAAGGTTTCTCTGTCAGCCACCGACCAGCTCATTACTGTTCTGTGCCTCTTGTGGGCGATGTCCTAAGGGAGGGGAAAGTAGTTGGAAGTTTCAAAAGAGGCATTTTTCTATGGTGATTTTGAGTTAGATTGCAAGAACACACTGTCAATATTAAATGATTGTAAACAATCTTTAAACATTTGTGTGGCTAAAAGGAAAAAAATAATAAATATATACCTGGTATAGGAACTATTTCTTGTCCTTTTCCTTCCTTCCCTTCCTCATTGTCTTTGCCTTCTCCCTTCCCCATCCTCCTCTCTCATCTCGTGGCTTTTCTCTTTCTCCTTTCTACTTGTAAATGACATTTATTTTAAGCAAACCTCTTAAACATTCTTGTGGGGAGCCAATGAGGTTTGTGTCTTATGAGCAGTTCTTTCAAAGGAGAAGTAAATGAAGCAAATTGTACATGCAAGAATATTTTTCATGAAATTCTTTATGTGATAGAAATTACCTAAAGGTCCATCAAATAGAGATAATTTAAATAATTTATGAAAGCGATGCAGTGTTAGTGAATAGTGTTAGTGCTGACATAGGAAGCTGCAGAAGAGTAAAATTTAACTTGTGGTGGTGTATTCATGGTTTTGTGATCTGGGAACTAATTACAGAAGCAGAAAAGTACAAAGAGTTGTGCACTTTGACATGCCCCGTTTGGGGGGTGTGTGTATATGTATGTAATTTTAAATAATATTTAAAATATGTTTGTCAGTACTATGAAGAAGAATGTGGAAAAATCTATTGAAAGAAATATGCTTTTCTTGGAGTACTCTTGGGGCTTATACTTCCTACTGCATATACATCTAGATAATTTGACATCCATGATCAGCATTTATTTTTGCTGTATAAAAATAACTAAATATTAGAAGCCAGGCATGGTACTGTATGTGTATAATCTCAGCTGCTTGGCAAGCTGAGGCAGGAAGACCACAAGTTTGAGTCCATCTTGGGCATCTTAGCCAGAACTTGTCTCCAAAGAAAATAAAAAGTGCTTGGGATGTAGCTTAGTGGCAGAAGGCCTCTGAGTTTGATCCCCAGGACCACAAAATCAGTAAATAAATCAGTTAGAAAGACTGGCAAATTCATGAAATATAAAACAGATCTCAATAGAGGGCTAAAAACAGACATAAAAGCAGCAACTACAATGAAATGCAACTTCCAGAATTATAAAGTAATTCCAGTATCTGTGTCATCGAGGTAACATGAACATTAAGGAAATAGGATCAGATTTTCTGTGTAAATGTGGAGAGTTATTATTGCCCTTATTGTAGGAATTTGTATGATTAAAATGGTTGGGTCACATTAGTAATAAGAACGGCACAAAGGTCAATCTTTAGATCAAGGGTAATGCAAATTGAACTTACACCCTTGGTTTCCCCTCGAAGCTGGGAGAGACCTGGTGCTTGTCACCTAATACAGTTGCTGCGTGAATAGATGGATGTAGCAATGGGAATAGCTGGGCCTCTCTCAGCTTTTTCGAGCAAATACTGTTATCTATTTAAAGTGCTTTAGATAGTTAAGTTTGTAATTAAAAAACATAGGGCTATCTTTCTGTCTTTGTAGATCTAGTGGGAAATTACATGTGTAATGTATATTGAGTGCTTTGGGAATCTCTGGTTGAAATGGAGACTTTTAATTCAAAGCAGAAATCTGTTACTGTGTTAAAATCCTAAATAACAAAGAAAATTTCTGTTTGGAATGTTTTCTGCTAATATATACAAGTTGAATTTTGGACAGTTAATAATAAAATGACAAAGACATATTTTTTCCTGGCGAGGCTATCAGAAATAATCGTTTTAAACACTGCATTTGCAAATCTGAAAGTATAAAAGACAACACCATCTTAACAATTTTTAAAGAAAACCCTTTAAAAAAAAGAAAAAAAGCTAACCAGGAGATGGTGTGTGTGCGTGCATGCGTGTGTATGGTGGGGTGTCAGTGTTGTACAATACTTCCCCTAAAGAATGTTTGAGTTGTCTTTTGCCTGTATTGCTAGCACTGTTACTTTTGTACTTAAAGAAGATTTTGTTTCTGAAGAGCTTGTGTTTAAAATTAGTAGTAATAGAGAGTTAATCATTTGAAATTTTAGAGAGGTGATGAATAATCATTTCATCACCTCAAACTGCTCAAAATTCATGTCTCTGTATTTAGTGCCAACTCTCAGAGTAAATAGACAGTGGCTTCTGCTATATTTTCACAAGATGAGAAAACACCTTTATTTGGCAAGAAACATCCACAGGCCCTTCCTCTGCCTCTGGGATTGTTTTCCTCGGGTGCCAGCCAGTCCCTGGCCTCCTCACAGTCCCCAGTGCTCTGTATGGCCCAGGGCAGGAGGTTCAGACTTGATTGCCTGCACCAGGCAGAGAGAGTCGGGCCACCGGAATGCAGGGAAATTTAACCAGAATGTCAAGAAAGTTCTTTCCCCATTCTGTTCCCGGCCTGGTGACATTATCTCCCCGGGAATAGGAAGCAAGAACCCTGGTACGTGAGTCGTACAGATTCGATTTACAGAACACTTAATATGTGGCATTTATGAGACTATGTAGGCTCCCCAGTTGTGTTCCTGAGGGATTTATCCTCACTTGTCCACTCTTCCCTTCTTTAATATCCGGTTCTATTTTAGCTCTGAAGTCTACATTTCCAAATCCAGTTCTGGTATCAGGTCCCCAATACACAGCACCCCTCTAGGTTCAGTGACGCACCAAGACTCACAAGACTCAGCCTGTAACTGTACTCAGATTATGATGTATTATTGCTAAAGGTTGCAAAGCAGAATCAGCCAAAGGAAGAGGCACACGGACAAAGTCTAGCGGGAAACCAGGCACGAACATCCGAGTCCTCTCCCGCTGGTACACAAATTCCAAGCCCCACAAAGGAAGCCCAAGCTCTATGGTCTATATAAACAACATGGGCCCTGTGGGACATTTTTTTCTTCTTTTTGCTGTACTGGTGATTGAACCCAGGGCCTTCTCACTGAACTTCATACTCAGATCCTTTTAAAATTGTTTTTATTTTGAGACAGGGTCTCATTAAGTTGCTCAGGCTGACTCAACCTTGTGATCCTCCTGCCTCAGCCTCCCAGAGTGCTGGCATTACAGGCATACACACTCTTAGCAGCTTGTGGCAACCCTCATGAAATACAAGTTCCCAAGTGCCAATCAAAGACCAAATTTCTGAATAGCTCTTTCAAGAGGAGAGCATTCTGGCCTGTGTTAGCCTTATTTTCTGCAGTTGTATACCGTATTAATTTACAACCTTCCCAACTTGCTTACCAGAGGTGTTGAAATTACATATATAGCCATTCTTGAAAACTCGCGATGTACCTAACATCAAGCTGAACACTTAGTGCTTGCTTTTCAATTGTTCTTTCTCCTTGCTTCTCATACAACACTCCATCCCCTGCCAAGTTTCATTTCATCGACACCCAAAATGTGTCTTGAGACTATCCAGTTTCTTTCTCTTTCCTGCCACATCCTAATTCAAGTCATTCTCTTCTGGATTCCACATTCCTGCAGCAGTGTCCAAACTGGTTTCTCAGGCCAACATTTGCATTTTAGTGTCTAACCCATCCTCCACAGTAGCCTGAGACTTTTTCCTAAGACTCAAGACTGGATAATGTTACTTGGTTCCTTAAAACCGTCCTGTGACTTCATTTTGCTCTAGGACAGACTCCAAGTGCACGATATGACATTAGCTATCCAGACCTGTGCATCCCCATCTGCTCATTCTGTCTGTTACCTCCCAGCCATGCTATTCTTCTGTCACTGCTTGGAATTAGCCAGGCTCCTCCCACCATGCTGTGAACAAAACCTTTTCATGTTCCAGAGCAATGTCCTCACTTGGAACCTACTTTATTATTCATTCACTCATTCATTCATCCATTCATTCGTTCATGCATTCTTTGAGACAGGGTCTCGCTGTATAGTGCAGGCTGGCCTTGAACTCACTCTAGCCCAGGCTGGTTGCCTCCTGCTTCGATTTCTGGAGTGCAGGATTTACAGGTGTCCACCACTATGCTTGGGTAGAACCTACTCTAAAGCCACATAATTTCCTAAACAAACCAGGACAGTATTTAGAGGAAAAATGTATATTATTTATAAGTATTTTAGGTAAACAAGTATGACCTGGGAAATACAGTCATCCTAACAGGACCCTGCTTTGGAGAGGCCTTTTGTAACCTCCTCCTCCTAAATTAAAAATCTGTGTCTCCCTTTTTCCTTCCCTCTCTCTTTCCTCCTACTCATTTCATGATTTTTAAGTTATGTATTAACTGTTATTATTTGTTGAACATCTTATCCCCAAGATGGTGAGTTTCGTAAGTTCATGGTGTGTAGATAGAACCCAGAAGCGCTAGCAGACATTTCATAAATAGTCTTTCAATTCAAACTTAGATGATAGCAGTGCTTCTTCCTAACAAGCATTTTAAAAATCAGTTTCTTCTTCACTCTACTTGCTCTATTTACCCCTCCCCCCAAAGTTGTATTTGTGAACCTCTTCATTAAAATTTTAGTTTTGTTTCCCAGTTTTCTTACTGAATCCGTAAGGTAATTTGGTTATCTATTGAAAATTTAGTGGTAGAATGCTTCACCTGTGCAAAAAGTCTCAAGCATATTGTTTGGCTGGTGATTTGGATATATAAAAGGAACATGTTTGAAATTTCATTGCATTCTATTTTTTTAAAAGCAGTGCTATTCAATGAAAATATTTTTGTGTATTCATTTACCTGTTTTGTAGGTGTGAGTTTTCTAGGCCCTCGTCGAAGTGGCCAGGCACAAAGTAGATTTCTGGGAGCAAAAGGATAGATTGCAAATGCTGGAAAGAAACTTTGACATTTCCCCTCCCTTTGGGTAATGACTCAGACTGTGCAGAACTAGGCACATAGGTCTGCAAGTTGTGGGTAATACTAAAATTTAATTCAGCTACTGTCATCCTGCTGTGCGTATGTCATTCAGTTTTACGTGAAGAGTTTGATAATCAACTTTCAAGCCATGTGCGTTCTTCTGTCTTTAGAAGCATGTTTTTAAGCTCGTTTCTACATCTAGGCATCACAAACGCACACACGCACACAGGCCAAAAGTATATTCCGCATCTGTGCTTCTTTAAGCAACAAGAAAAAATGAGAGTTGGAATTGAGGATATTTTAATTACAGATTAAAGGCTTTTCATTGATCTTAATTCAATAAGAGTTAAATTTTAATCATGAAAACCTGGCCATTAGTGATGTCCTCCTCAACGACAGGGTTGAAACATGCAATATTCACTTCTATAATGATATCCTCAGTCGTTGGCATGCTTGGCGGCACCCAGCCTCCAGCCCTTGTTCACATGAAATGTGTCCTTATATTTCGAGCCACTTTTAGTCGACATTCTGTTCTTTATAGGAAAAAGAAATCCTGATCCACTGGGAAAACTAATTTGTGACTCTAAATGCATTTCAAAAGACTTACCTTGTGAGTGAATTCTTGCCTGCATATTCAGGTGATATTTTATTAAGGTAGTACCTGCAATTTGAAAGTAGATTTGCTACCATATGTTTAACACACTCTTTGTTATCCCTGATTATCCTAACAGTTCAGGAGAAAATTTGTCAGCCAAAGATGCTTCCTTTTTCTTCTTTGCTGGTGTTCTTCCTTCCTTCTATGTCCTTCCACAGACGTAGATTTTACCTTTTGGTTAACAAACCCTACAGGACCACTCGCTGTGTTTTCCTCCATGCTGCTAGAGTAACAAAGAAGCCAGCGCGGTGTGCAAGTTTTTATCAGACTGATCTAAAGTTGACATCTAAGTTGTTGATGAAATAAATTTTGGCATAATTTTGTAGATATTCTACTACCATCGACATCTCTGCCCACACTCAAAATTAACTACAATTATGTTCATTTAGAAACTGTCAGCGTTCAACTGCACTAGTGAGGAGAGGTAGGAAAAAGTATGACTACAAGGGTACTAATTGTATGAGGCCGTGTTGTGGTGTGCAGGTGTGCAATGGAGGCAGTGTATGCATGGTGTTGGGCATGAGCATGTGTGTGGTAGTGACACATTATATGAATGAATGAATGAATGAATGGTACATACTGCCTGTTCATTAGCCCTGGAAGAGCCTCTGGGAAGTTGTCAGTGCTATCAATATCTTGGCACCAGTCATACAACATGCCTTCAAAATACTCTCTAAAAGTACCAGAAATAAATACCAATATTATATAATTTTGTGAGTGCCAGCTCAGATCAGCTATATCCCTCTTATGTAAGGAGACACAACACTCATAATTTAAAAGACAAGATAGTCCACTTGACTAGAATAAAGATAATACTATAAAAATAAGAGAAAGAAGCTGGGTGTGGTGGTGCATGCCTAGAATCCCAGCACACAGGAAGCAGAGGCAGGAGGGTTGCTGTGAGTGTGAAGCCAGTCTGGCTATAGACCGAGTTCAAGACCAGCTTGAACTGTGTAGTAAGACCGTGTCTCAAAAAAATGGAGGAGGGAGCTAGGAGAGGAGTATGAGACAGGTGAGCACAGTGGTTTTTTGTTTTGTTTTGGTTTGGTTTTTTTTTTTGAGCACAGTGGTTTTGAGATGTAAAAAGCACCTCATTTCTGCCTGTGTATATCCTATTTAAGCCTTCCTAACATTAATGATCAAAAAACAAATGCAAAAGGAGAGGGGACACGCATGTCCAAATACCTTTCTCACCCTAAATCAAAAATAGTCCGGCAGCCATGAACTAGAATATAGTGATGTCTTAGTAAAGCCTTGTGCGGACTAAGCTCACTGGGGTTCGTGCTTCAGAAATGAAAATACGCCTGGAATTTTGCCCATTATTTATGGGCTTTCTGTGATGCTTTCTTGAGTGAAGATAAGTAGCAAGACTCTTTACACGGAGTCAAAGGAAACCAGCAAGGTCGGCATTTAATGTGCAAATCTGGCCAGGCTTTCTGCTTGCTTACAGCTCCTGGACTCTACTCATTGGAATGCAAGAGGTATTGGTCTTAGTTTTGCTTTGTAAATAAGGGATTTAGCCCCCAAAAGCCTTTCCTCATTGCATACCCATGAAGTTGGGTTAGTCTTCATGTGATTGCTTTTCTGCTTCATTATTTGTGCCCCAGGTGGTCAAGGAGAAGCTTCTGAAAGTTAAAACATAACCAGCAAGGTGTCTGCATATTTGGTTAGGTGGTTTATAGAAAGTTGAATCTTTACCTGATTTGCCTGTGGTTATTCCCTATTGGAAATGTGTGGAAAATGTATATTATCAGGAGACACTGAGATTGATTTCTTTGTGCTGTTCACTAACTGGGTGGCCAGTTCAGCTGCATAATGACTGCTTTGGGCCTTGACATCCAAATGTTGGAGGCACCAGGCTTCTCCCTTAGGATCATTCTCCATCTATCCATCCATCTGTCCATCCATCCATCTAACTCCCTCTCTCTCTCTCTCTTTCTTTCTTCTACTTGTTCTTTTATCCATCCTTACTAAATTTATCCCTTCTTTCTTACTGTCCCCAAAAGAATACTGTAAAGTTGTGGACTAGGACCTCTAAGGGGTTGGGGACAGTTTGACTTACCCAGATCATCTCGATTTGTGCTCAACTGACTCAGGGATCCCCCCCAATTTGCCTCCCTGCCACCTGAATCTAATGCTCCTATACTTTTTCTTGTGCCGCCCAGCCTCGTATCGCCACACCTTCATTGACATTCATCTTGCATTACAGCCCTGTTCTTCCCTTCCGCGGTTACAGTTAGAGCCTTCTGGGTCATGGGAACAGGCATTGTGTGTTCCTGGGAGGCAGGGAATGCGTAAGCTAACGTGTACTAGTTTGCACTGTCTGCCCCCATCACCTGTGTTTATTAATGGGCCAGGCCATCACGCTGTGTTGTGTAAATCACTGAAGTTCAAGCATAAGTGATCTGTAATGTTCTCACCTGCAGCTGGAGCTTGCTGGCCAGCAGCCCCACATTACTGAGCTGCATTTATAAAAGCAGCCTTCAAAAACTGTGTGTCCACACCTCTGCGCTAGGGCCTCCTCCTGGGGCGCAGGAAGCTGGGGGAGGATGCTGTGTATCCTGCCAATACCTTGATCCCTGGAGTCGAGGTCCCATCAAGTGACACCTGCATTGGAAGCCACCGCCCTGGGCGTCAGGGACTCAAGGAGTCTTGAGAGAGATCGCAAGTAGAAGAATGCGTAACACATGAGTGCTGTATTTCATCTACAGTCCTCCATTCTGCAGATATGGAGGATTAGCCAAAGGATCATCATCATATCTTTTTCATCTGGCCTCTCAGTAAATAGAGTGAATGAAATCCTCCACCTTATCGCTGCAGAAGGGGCAGAATCCTGTGTGCCTGGGACGTGGCTGCCTCTGACCGTCTTCCCCGTGGGCCCTGCTGGCGCTCTCCGTCCCCCTCCCCGGAGTCCTGTTCTCCTGCCTGCTCCTTTGGTTCCCTGCATGGAGCACAGCGTAGGTGTTGACATGTTCTGCCTGCGCTTGTTCCTCAGCCTCAGGTCCCACAGATGGTGTTTCCTTCTCCAGCCGTGACTCCCCAACGGCCTGTGACAGCCTGTTACAGGACACAAAGTCCCTGTGCCCTGGCTTGTACCAAAAACAAATCACAATCTTCTGATAAATGGTGCTTTCTGGGAGGCCTATTAGAAAAGACAAGACTACATGGAGATGAGCTAGGTGAGAGGGTTTACCCAGCACAATTAGACATTTTGAGGAATAGGCCTTTTCCAGATTTGGGAAGAGGCCAGGAAAGCCATTCAAGGTTGAGTTCTGGGCTATGTGCGAGACACCCAGCGAGTGGTAGGCTCAAGAAGGAAGAGAAGAAATAGATGTGAGCCCTAAAGGAACTCGGCTTTGTGGTGCAGTCTCGGTAGAAGAGTTGAGTTCAGCTGCTGTCTGTGTTTTTGCTACTCTTCATGCCCTGAAAGCCCGTGGCATTGACCACACCTGGGGGATTATTAGAAATACCCGTTTTTAGGCTCCACCCCAAAACTGTACTCAGAATCTGCATTTCAACAAGACTTCCCATGTGTTTCTTATGCACATTCTAGGTTGATAAACATTGGTCTATGCTGATAGTCATGGAAGTGACTAAGTTAGGCTCTTGCTGCCTCAATAGCCCCATCTGCAAAATGCAGACTTTAATAGGTACCTCACACTGTGGCACACGTGTATTGTCCACAGCCCAGCTGTACAGGGGAGCGCATGACAATAAAAAATACCCAGAGACAGCCTGTGAGAAGTAAGGTTTATTAATGGCACAAAAGGTTAGGTTTGAGACACACTAGCAAAACAGGATAAAAGTGCAGTGATAGGAGGTCAGGCAAATTACCAGAAGATCCAGTGGCTGCAGGAATCACCAAAGAGTACTCTGAGTGGCTTGTGGTCATTGGCTGGGCCGCAGCACTTCACAGTATTCTGTTCTGCTCCCGGCTATTGCAATGAGGGGTTGATAGATTAAAGCATACAGCAGTGACGTCATTGATTTCTTTGTTCTGCTGTATGACCCGCTTTCCAAGAAGCAGCTGACTTAGCATGCGGGCAGGGAGGTGATTTCTCCAGGGAACACCAGTTTGCCCAGTTCCCAGTATCCTTCAGAAAATACTCACCCAGACAGTCTGGTCCTAGCCTGCTTACAGAGTCCCTGAGACTTGGCAAAAGTCTGGGGGATGCAAAGGGTTGTATCAGATACATGGTGCTAAATGTCTTACTTTTTCTCAGGGATAATACAGCAGACTTTAAAAGTAATAATAGGTTTGAAAGTACCTAGAAAAACACAAGAGATTTTTAAAACAATATGTGAAAGAGCAGTTGAAACCAAGAGGAAAGAGATATCTTGCAAGGAATCTCAAGTCCGATACCAGCAGCAGTCTTAGCCTAAATCATGGTAACTGCATGTAGTAATGGGAAAAGGAGAAACAACTAGAAAGGGAAGGAGGAGAGTAAAGGGAGGATAGTGGTGGTGTGAGTAATAGATAGCTAGCATTCTGTTAGAAGAGAATATTGGCTCCCAAAGAAAATCCTCTACCCTAATTAGCATGTTGCACTGTTCTGAAATTCTGTAGATAGAAAAACTCCCAGAGATAGTGTGAGCTCCAGCCGAGTCTGTGATTCACACGTTACCTTCTGTAGGATTTGACCAAGTGAATTGAAATTGCATACGAAGCTGACCTGGCAAAGGCAGTATAGATTTGATGATAATTGGAAATACTTAACTAATGTTGACTGTGAAAGAAGTATAAAAAAAAATCCCCCACGTTCTTTATTTCCGTCAATATTAGTGCTCATGTGGTAATAGAAGTTCCTCTAATGTCAAACTGTTTTCAGGAGTTGACATTCTCTATTCACAACTTTTTTTTACAGGTTCTGAAATCACATTATCACAGTTGATTCATTTTCTAATTTTCGTCATCATTTCTAGTTCCAACTCTGTTCAGCTTTTAGCACTTCTTTCCTGTAGAAAAATATTATTACCATACATGTGATTATATATTTCCTTCTGGTGTGCCAAGCTAGGATATGAGAAAATAAGATAGATTTGAGTGTAATTCTCTGCATTTAGAATCCTGACATGTGTAACTTGGAGATTTAGATGTTAAATATGCCAAAAGGAAGGAAAACACAAAATTAAGTGTTTCTGAGAATTCTAAGCATTAATATAGGATTACTTTATATTAAGTAAATAATACAAATAATTTAACATGTTTAATGAAAGTATTTACTTCCACTGCTTTCATTTTATCACATTTTAAAAAGTACATTTCCAAGAATGTACTCTTTCTAGTCCTATTGGGGTGGCCCTGAAAACTTGACACACCCTCTTCCCATCTGAAGGAGCTTTGAGAGTGAAAGATAGCTCCAGTCTCAGCTTCATAAAGTGTATTTTCCAGAGAGAATCTGGTCCCAGTGAGTGAGGTGTGGTGTGGTCAGGAAATGGAAATTGACATGAAGGCCTGAGGTTCTCTTTGATAAAGATGACCTACATTTAGGAAACTGAAGGTTAAGGAGTCCAAATGTCCAATGTTTCACTGGCTGGTTGATGGCAAAGTTAGGATTATAATTACCTAGCTGTTTAGTTTTATATGCCAGTAATATTTTATTAACTACAAGTTTCCAACTATAGAAGAATTACATATATGTACTCTATGTAGTATATCTGTATATATGCATACCAGTCTATACACACGTGTGTATGTATATGTGTGCTTATATGCACACACGTTATTACAATAGTCACCCAGGTCAGTGGTACATATAGTCCAAGAGCCTCACTGAATGCCTAAGATCTCGGTTAGTCTGAATCCTGTATATACTATGTGTTTTCCTGTACATATGTGTGCACATTTAGTGCCTCTTCTATCTTAAGTATTTATCATGCGCTGTGACTGTAATTGCTGTGGTTTGAGGTGCGACAGCAATACAGCATGGTTGTGTTTTTCTCTTTACACAATTTCACAAATAGTAGAATCGTTCTTATTGCACGTATCAGCAACCTCAGCATACGATTTTTTTCCTTGTCAAATAAAACATGTTACCTTTCACACAGAGGTCACATTTTACAGCTTCTCTTCAACGGATCTAAATTGCCAGCTTCACTGTGTTTGCTGTTTGGGGCAAGTAAAATAAGGGTTACTTGCATAGGAGGGCTGTGATGATGAGACGATACCATCACTAAGTTCACTCCTAAGTGCCTAATGGGCAGGTTGTATGCACAGTGTAGATATGCTGGAAAAGGAATGATTCACATGGCAGGCAGGACAGCAAGACTGATGGAAGATTTTGTCATGCTATTCAGAAGGGCACACAATTTAAAATTTAGGACTTATTTCTGGAATTTTCCATTTAATGTTTTCAAACATTGATTGCACAGAACTGAAACCATGGTAAACTGGGAAAAACAAAACCAAAGGTAACAAGGGGCTTTTGCCTAAATAAAAACACTCCTTAATCACGTTTTTGAGCATAAACTGTTTTAGATTGTCCACTGATATACTTTCAGACAGACAGACATGCACCCACCACCATGCTGGGTCTCATCACTCGCTCAGTCCCAGAAGTTACACTATAAATATACAGGCTTTAAAACAGGAGGAGCACATTCCTCTGTTTTCTAATGGCTCACAAGCAGCCCTCTGCCTCACAAGTTTTGTTCAGAGAGACACTTTATCAAAATATTAAACATTTATTTAAAAAGGCCAACGGGATCTGTTTTAAACCTGTTCATTCAGCAGGTAAACATTACAGAGTTTTGTTCTCCTTCCTTGGTTGAATTGCTTGTGTTTCTGAAAATTCTTTCTCTGTTTTATTTTTCTTTAAATTATGATATGTGGATGACACCCCCGGAATAAACATCTTTCGTTTAATAACGGTCATGTCTTACAAAATGCAGATAACAGAATTTAAAGCCCATTAGATGAGCCACCCTCGTTTGCCTATCATTTTTTCCTCCTAGGTTAAATTACAAGTTACATGGGGAGCCAAACATGGACCGTTGGCCCTAGTGATGGCGCTTCCTGCTAACATGGACCGTTTACTTATGTGGCTGCAAGAGCAAGGCTCATGTGTATAATTTAGCACCAGGAGGAAAGGCTGGGGGAAGAAAACCAGGAGAAATGTTTCCTGTATTATATTGAAGGCTTAGTTAACTGTTAAATGTTTTAATATCACCACACTTTAAAACCCACATTCACTTCTAAAATCCCACAGCGTAACCACAGGTAGGTAGACAGGTAGAGGCAAAAATTTGTAAGTGTTGTATCTGCCCAGGGTTTTAGTTTTTTAAACACATTTTAGTTTACAAACCTTTGCATGTACAGTTCTATGAATTTTGACAAAGGCACAGTTTTCAGTCACCATTGTATTTACAGAGTAGTTCTGTCATCTCCCCAAATCTCCCTCAAGCTACGAATCAGTAGAGAAGTATTCCCTCTATTCTTACATGCTGCTAACTACTGATTCCTATAGTTTTGGATTGTCCAACATATTTTATAAACAGAATCATGCAGTGTGTAACCTTTCAAATCAAACTTTCGTTTACTGCCTTTGCGTTTTGGTCAGTGTTGTTACATGTATGGATGATTTGTACATTTTTGTTTTTGAGCAGTGTTCCACAGTGTTATTTATCCAATAACCAGTTGAAAGATAATCGAGTTGTTTCCAGTTTGGGGCAGTCATAAATAAAACTGTCTTCAAAATTCTCACACGAGTTTCCATTAAACATAAATTTTCATTTTTTTGTGTATATATCTAAGAGTTGGAATGCTAGGTCACGTGACAAGTGTATATTAGCTTTAATAAACCTTCTGAGGTGGGCGTGTCGGCTCTCACTGAGGGCTTCCACGCAGCAGTCCGAGAGGTTGGTTCCTCCACATCCTTTTGCTTTCATTATATTTGGTATTTTTTAGGCTTCTAATAGGTAGACACTGGTATCTCATTACCATTTTATGTCTTCCTGATAACTCATGATGTTGTGAATATTTTGATATGCTTATTTGACACCTTTCTGTCTCCTGCAGTGAGCTATCTGTTCAAATCCTTTACACATTTTTAAACTGAGATTTTTGCTTATTGTTGAGTTATGAGTGTTTTTATATATATGGAATATAAGTATATATGTGTATTGGATGTGTGATTTGAAAACATATTTTGCCACCAGGAACTGTGGCTTTACATTCCCTTAGCATTGTATTTTGTAGAGCAAAAGTTCTTAATTTTGACAAAGTCTCAATTACCAAGTCTTGGTTAGAAAAAAAAAAAAGATCGTGCATTTGATGTAATGTCTAAACACAGCTTAGCCAAACCTAGTATTACACAGATTTTCTGCTATGATTTCTCCAAGAAATCTTTGTAGTTTTATATTGTATGCTTAGGTGTATGATTCATTTTAGCTAGGTTTTTTAATAAAATATATGATTTAAGTACCTAACTTCATTCTTTTAAACATAGTCTATGTTTCAGCCGCCACTATTAGAAAGCTGCCCTTTCTCTACTGAGTAACATTTTCTTCTTTGTCAAAACTCTGTTGGCTGGATGCGTGTGCTTCTACTTTATGGTTCTCTTTTGTGCTCCCATTGGTCTGTGTTTCTGTCATTTCATCAATGCCACATTCTCTTGATTATTATCAATTTATTATAGTCCCTAAAACCAGATTGTGGTATCTTACAGCTTCATTCATCAGCATTTTGAGCTATTTAGTGCTTCTTCCTTTACATGCAAATTTTACAACCATCTTCTTAATGCTGTATCTATAAAAAGTTGCCGTGAATGGGATTGGATTTTCATTGAGTCAATAAATAAGGTTGGTTAGGGAGAACCGAGCTTTTAAAAGGAAAGTGTTCCAAACCAGCCATGGTGGAATACACGTGTGATCCCGGTGCTCCAGAAGCTGAGGCAGGAGGATCAGTAATGGACTTCTTCATTTATTGCACTCCAGGAAGCTGAGGCAGTTTGAACTCATCCTGGCAAGGGAAATTTGCTGACTTAGCGAGACCCTGTCTCAAAAAGAAAAAAAAAAATTATAGCAGAAAAGGGTTGGGCATGTAGTTTAGTGCAAAGACCCTGGTTCAGTCCCCTGGGGATGCTTGCATGTGCACACACACGCACTCTCACACACACACAAAACTTCCACTCCATACACATGGTAACTCTCCATTGTTTAGGTTTCCAAATTACATATAATCGAGGATTATTCTCCAACATGAAAAATCTGATAACTGCAATAGTAGCCAGTATCTGGAAGATAGTAAGTGTTCAATAAATATTTATTGGATAATGTAGCAGTCAAAGGTGCAGTAGTAATAATTTTGCCTTGTGCCTTTTTATACTCCCAGCTAGAGAAACTGCTGAACAATAGGAATCTACACATTCCTTGACAAAAAGTTGAAAGGAGCCCTAGGAACTCACTGGGCTAGTTACTGAGTTTAGTTGCCAAAACAAAGTTCCAGTGGTACCATGAAAGGGTTCCTTATTTGAATAGGGTAAGGAACAAATAACTTTCTAAGAAAAATGCTACAGAACTTGTTTTTTAAAATGGTCCCCTCCTTTTTGCTCCCTTTTCCCCAAGAGCTCTGCAGTTTGAGAGATGGTTCTTTGTTTCTTATTAGCAATCTTGGTTAGAAAAAGGATTGAGAAGCTCTCTTCTACTAATTATCAAAACAATTTTCATTTTCATCGGAGCACCCATTTTTCAAATGAAATCTTACCCAGACACACAGTCAAAATAGATAAAAGCAGAGTTTCTCTGGTTGAACTGAACTCTGCAGAGATATTCAAAAGCCTGATGCCAGGACAGCAATGACAAGAAAACAGCCTCAAAGAGATTATGTAACTTGCCCAAGGTTGCAGAAATTGGTGCAGAAGCAGAAACAGAGTCCCCATTGCCTGATTCTTAGGACAAAGCTCCAAACGGCCGCCTTGTCAGCTCTCCCTCAAGCTGGATTCTGTGTTTCTATGGGAACTGTGTTTTTTATTTTCTTTTTATGCTATAGTGAGAAATATGCCTGGACTTTATCAGCTTCACTATTTGATTTGAGGGGAGGATATTTTGAAGTCTTTTCTCCATAATAGGGAAGCTTCATTGATGTGACATCTCCATGGTATTTTATTTTATGCTTTTCCTGCAATCCAGGTGGAAAGTACCGGCAGGCTTGAGAGAGAAAGCGCACTGAAATCTCCATCCGGTCTATGACCGAGCTTTTCCAGCTGTTACCGCGCATCGGGGCCATCCATGCAGGGGCTACAGGGCTTCAGAAGATAGTAATGGTAGTTTTTACCCTGGAACACAGTGTCTCCTGACATCTCAGCGTGGATGCGAGACCATTCCCAGATTGGCAAATTTAAACTGTTGCGTTTCTAATTTCTTAAGCATGTGAGTTAAACATTCTAAGAAGCAAGAAAACAGCAAACATAAATCGAATAAATGTTGTAGAAGACTATAATCACCACTCCTCGCTTCACGATAGCAGTTTTATCGCTTTTATCTAACCCTCAGTATTTTTTTAAGGAATAGGGGCTTTGAGAAGGGCATGTATTAATTCTGAATGCTGAGTTCTTGGACGGTGCCAGCTAGCTAGCAGACGTTGTCAGATTCTTCATGCACTGAGGGAATGAGTGAATGAAATAATTCCTAGTTAGATCCCAGCTTCAATATGTCACCTATTTACACAAGCCCACCTAGGCCACCTTCACCAGAAACAGCCTCGTGCCTGTTGACTGCATTAGCCAACTTCTTTTTCCCTAAACCTTACACATAACACTGGCGTTGTGTTGTACACATATATTTATCTTCCCTCTTTCCCTCTGGAACATCATTTTCATGAGAGCAAGGACCATTTGTTTTGTTTATCACTGTAAGTTTGCAGTACTTAGAATGGTCCTAAGCCTGTTGTATTAGCAACTGTTCAATAAGTGTTCCTGAAATATATCTTATGTGCTTTGAGTGCTTCTACTCAAAGTTGAAAAAAAGTTATGTCAACTTATCCTTGTTACATAGGAAGTTATTCAAGAGAGGTAAAGAGTTAGTCTTTTATAATTAGCAGGATATCTTTTATTGAAAAAAGGGGTTTTTTCCCCCCAGTGTATTATCACTTAGTTTTCTGGTATCTGATCTGCTTTGGGTAAACTCTGGTGTTCCACTTTGTATCTCCCTCAGTACAAATACTTCATGTGTGTCTTGAATGCGGGGTTGGCATTCGGTTTCCCTGAGCTTCTGACGCTTGTCCTGATTTTAGACCCCTCAGTTGGGTACCAGTTGGCAATATGCTTAATTGTCCACACTGACAGTAATGGGGAGAAAATGTTCTATTTAGATTGGTGGTATTGACTCTTCTGATCTTGTGCTGAAAATATAAGTACTGTTGCATTGAGTCAAAACAAGTGATTTGCCATGCTTCAGCAGTTCCCCTGGGGCAAAGGGTGCTTGTTTATGTTGCCTTGCTTTTTTGTACGTAATGAAAAAAAGCAAACACAGAGACAAAACCATGTAACCATGAATCAGAAAGATCTGACTCTCGTTTCCAAATACCCCTGGTTATTTAGGGCCTCAGACAGAACTCTTCACTTCTCTCTGGCATGGTGGTGTCATCTTTCACATGACAAAAATGGTGTTTTCCTTTAGCAATGGAAATCTTGAAAAACTCAGTGGACACGTGTGAACAAAGCTCCCTGAGCCTTTTATAAAGAAGTCTTCACAGGGAGGTAAGACGCTGGTAGACGGCCTCTCTGCTCACTACACTCATGGGCCTTTCCTGCAGAGTAGCCCGCTCCTTACCCAGTGTGGGAAGCTGTTCTGCCGCTCGCCTGTTTATCATGCACAACTAGTTAGAAGTTTACTCCAATTCCCAAGACTTGTGATCTAGAAACTGAACAAACTGTGATTCCATTGAGGGCTGCAGAAAACTCTTTGGAGAGGAAGGCAGGTTTGCAGTCTACAGAGAGACTGAGCACACGTGTGTGTGTCTCACTGGATTCCTTTACAGCATATAAAATGGCCTAGTTCTGTTGAATTTCACTGTCAGGGTAGTTTCTTGTTTACAATGAGTGCCTGCAAGTGTACCGTGGGTGAGATTTATGTTAGGAGCTGCATACAAAGTTTGCCAGTATTGGTTTACTTCGAGGAACTACGATGAATTTTACTGTGTCGTCAATGCAAAACGAACCTACATTATTTATGCTTCATGCCCCTATCTCTTAGATTTTTGAAAAGACCCCTCTCAGATTTCCTAATTAGGGGAGTATGTGTGTGTATGTGTGTGAGATGTATGATGTGTGTTTCCCCTCTCGTTTACAGTCTTGAGAAAATTGGAGATGGGCATCTGGAGACAAAGAACAGACTACACAAAAGAAAAGAGGCATTCAGCTGTTTGTTCTGTCCCTTCCTAAACTCATTAAGAATGTAGCCAGAAGCCTGATGCTACCAGCAGCCTTTACTCACATTCTAAATGTAAAAATAGCAGCTATCACAGTGTCGCTGACAAGCACTTATTAAATGGGCTGATGATAAGTGCGAGGATGATGATGATGGTGATGATTTCCTTTTGACTTTCTAAGTCACATGGCAAATGTGAAAGTAGACAATTTCATCTTGATGAAAGCGTTTCTTTGCCCAGGAAACTTGCAATAGTGCACAAAGCCCAAAATACTTACACCAAATTCCTCAAATCATCCATTCAACTTAAAGGATGGTTATGATCTTTATAAATGCCACATGAAAGTAGTGAGATTGGCCTAAGGATTCACAGAAAGTAGAGGAAAGAGCTGCCACTTTAAGCAGTCTCTCAAACTGGTAAGAGTTTTTTTTTTTTTTTTTTTTTCCTTTTAGTGGAATAGGGCTACACATTTTCTGTAGTGTAGATTTTTATAGAGTGTAGATTCTGCATGAATGGATCTTAATGCTGACTACAGATAAGAGTCATTATACAAACTTTTAAAATATGCCTATGTCCCAGAGACACTGCAGCTATCTTGAGATCCTTGATTAGAATGGAACCCGACTGTCAGTGTGTTGGATTTTGTTTTTGTTTTTAAAGACTTTCAGCTTGTTTTAAAGTACTGCTGAGGTTTAGTGATCACCTGCTATGACTTAATTAATCCTACCAGCTCCATTCCCTGCTTTTATTAATCTTCCTGGAAGATGTGCACTCAAGTTTGGGTACCATCATCATGTGAAAATGATTCAAGAACCTCAGAAGAAATTGTGAATTTAAGTCCCCCAAAGGCAGGAATTAGGTCTTAGGTCTTCTTTTGTGTCTTCTTGATTATTTATGCTGTGCCTTAGTGCAGAAATTTAGTTGCCAAAAGGTTCAAAATTTATGGTGGTTACTTTGCTGTTATGTACTTATGCATTCTTAGACTGTAGCTTTCCTTTTCTACCTTTGACATAATCTTGTTACGGTTTTAGTTTGTCTTGGGAAACCTTCTGCCTTATTTCCATCTAATATAGGCCTTCTGAATCCTTATTTACAAACCTAAAATTAACAGCTGTGATCTATAGTGATAATTTCATTTTTTAAAGGGACATTTAAGAGCCAAAACACTTAAGTCAAATTAAAAGGCCATAATTTTAGAGGAAATTGAGCTTCTTGGAAAATAATGTATTGTTCTGTCACATTCTACCATAGAACAATGCAAATTCTCACTAAGATTGAGGTTTTAAAACTTATCTTTGAAGAAATTCTCTCGTTTATTTACTCTTACCTTCTTATCAATTCCTGCTGCTTCTGCAACTTTTTAAAGGCCAGTCTTCCAAATTATAACTCTTTCCAATTTTCTGTAAAAACAGAAAGATGCACTGGGCTGGGCCCTGCACATGAAGACCTATTAGTTCTTGTATTTCCTGTAATGTAATAGAAAATTTTCTACAATGATAACCATAGTGCTTGATAGATTTGCTGTAGGAGTATAATTGTAAATGGCTCGAAGAACTTCATATATGGCTAGAACACTAAACCAAAATTTTATTTTGACAAGAAGAGATCTGGCACCCAAGTGACTGTTTTAAAACAAAACTATTAAGGAATTCTGCTTAGAAAATTTCACCTCTCCCATGATTATTATAAAAATTATCACAGATTTTCTTCTAATTTTTAATACCTCGTTTTTAACTGCAGAATCTACAATTGATGAAAACATAATTGTGTTTATATTCTTTAACTTCAGGATGTAGCTTTTTAAAAATTTTCTTAAAAGGATAGTCGGTGACTCAATATGAATAGGTGATTCAGATGTGAAGTCAGAGTTGAAAATGAAATTTCCAGACTCTTGTTGACAATGAAATCCACCTAGCTTATTTATTTTTTCTTTTAATTTTATTTGCTTATGTATTGAATAAGTAAGAACTGCATGCCATGTATTATTTAAAAGTATTCAAGGTTAGACAAGGAAGAGAAAGTCTCTCTCTCTCTCTTTCACCTGTTCTGTGGCAAATGTAGTTTTCCACTGCCTCCCAAAGTCACCTGTCTTTGGTTTGTTGAATTTTCTCCATCGCCCTTTCCTTTTCAACAAGGTAACTGTTTGCTTCTCTTACATGCCCACCATACAGAGTGTGTTCAGGGGCCCTGGCTCGCTAACTTGAATTACTTGGAATTTCCAGTTATCAGCTGTTTCTTCTACTTCCTTGATTTTTCTGGCCATTTTCAGTTACACAATTTTAGCACCAAGTGTTTCAAAAGATACAGTTATGAAGGTCATGATGAATGCCTTATTATGTTCCCTGTTGTCCTAGTCTTAACTATGTAAACAACACAAAATTAGGAATTAAGAATCATGCTGTTGTTTGAATATGGTTTGCCCCTCCAAAACTTATGTAGTAATTTAATCCCAGTTGTGAGATATTGAAAGGTAGGACCAGGTGAGCACTTTAAAAAGTGATTATTTCTCTGTTCTCCCATATAAATGAATTCATGCATGTGACTAATGGATGAATGTGTCAATGAGTTGTCCTGACAGTGGATCTGTTATAAAATCCAGCCAGCTGGGTCTCCTGTGCTTTGCTTCTTTCTGTCTCCCCTGCTGTGTGATACCCAAAGCTTCCACTGGGTCTCTACCAGCAGGAAGGCCATCACCAGGCATGGCCCTTTGGCCTTGGACAAGAAAGATGAGCCAAAATAAACCTCTTTTCTTATAACTTCCATGTCTGCAGTCTTGTTGCTAACAACAGAAAACGAAGGGTGGTAAGTAGCAAGTTAACCGAGGCTGTATCAGAAAAACCTCAGTTTGATCTGGGAATGAACCTTGCAAGCTACAAAGTGCTGAGCAAAATGAAATTGTCTGATTGCTGCTGCTACTAATATCACCTTATATAATAGAAGTTACCAAATCGAGAAGGGTCAGACAGAACCATAAGAAGACTGACTTGGCTGAGGGATTATAGCTGCGGGCTGCACTATGGTTGAATGAATAGCCCTCAAAGACCCTGCTGTGAAAGGCTTCCTTGCCAGCCTGTGACACTCTTGCAGGGGGAAGTTACAGCCTTAGGAGGTGGGGGTTACTAGAGGTTTTAGGTCATTGAGGTCATGCCCTTGAAAAGGACTGTGGGACTCTGGCATCTTTCTTTTCTTCTTTTACATCCTGACTGTGTGGTTCCATCATGATACCAGCACCCAAAGTGACAGGGCCAGTTGATCATGGGGTGAAACTTCCAAAATTATGACCCATTACTCTTTGTGAGTTTAGTGCTTCATGTATTCTTTACAGAAATAGAAAGCTCACTGGAATGATTGATCATTAACTAAGAAAGGAACTCCAGATTTCAATCACAGAGAGAGTTGTAGGGAAGAAGCAAACAAGAACCAGGCATCTAAACAAAAGACAGCAAGTTGGGTCCATATTTGTTGCATTCATGTTTTTACATTTAAAAGTGGATATCAAGAAGATTTAAATCTCGTGTTTGTTTTAACCACTATTTCAGAAATAAGTTCATCTGTATGTGCCTGGACCATGTAAATATCAAAAATAGTAAATCGTAAGAGGCAAAGTTTATAATGACTCCCAAAATATCTAAGTGGACCACTGTATGAGGAAAATGGAGGTAGATTCACTGTCTTTATCTTTGCTATGTTTTAGCGAGTATTTAACTTCATAATATTTCCTTTCGTATCAAGGTAAAGTCTTGAGAACTGTTAGATGTTTTCCAAATGCAAGAGAAGAAAATGGGCATGACCTTAGGTGACTAATGTACCACTCCACATTGTGCATCTATTGCTGACAGAATCTGAAAGGTGAAAGATGAATGTATTACAGTAATTAAATAGTTTTTAACATTCATGATTCAACGGCAGTCTCAGTTTTCATGGGAGTTGGTATTTGCCTAGTTCAAGTTTCTTTACAAGGAACCGTTTGGATTCAGGCTCCATAATTAGAAGCCCACATCCAGAACTCTTGGTTGGAGAAAGATGTGTAGAGTGATGCTCACTCCAGAGCCAGTAGGGCAAGATGAGTTTGGGTACTTGGATTAGGTTGAGTATACATTTTAAATAGGATTGATGTGGCCAAGGAGTGAGTTGTACAGATGATTTATTTTCTCCAGCAGAGCCATTTGAAAAAAAAAAAAAAAGTTAGTGTGCAGAAAAGCAATATAACATGGAATGAATCAACCAGGACAGCACTCTGTTCTTATTTTGCTTAAAGTCACAGGTCAAACATACAGATTTTTTGAACATGACATGAGTCTAGCTGTTCCATAAATAAATTTTCTCTTTTAAACGTGCTAATGTCTTTTCATTTGCTTATTTATTATGACATGTATTCACCTTTTGGTTATTAAATTTCCCTGTTGAAATGGAAACTGTCTCTTCATTTTCAAAGTGATTGCCAAAGAGACACCCTGGACATGTTATGTATCTGCTTCTCTGCTTCTGAGCAGACAACAAAAGAATCATTATCCCAGACTCACAGATGTCAGAGCGACAGAGGCACAGGATGTGCGTCTCACAGTAAATCAGCACTGAAGGCAGTGGGACTTTTGACTCCTACATCCGGATTTTAACTACACTCGTTTCCAACTCCACTGAGCAGTGCTTAGGTGAGCCAGTTTAAGTCAGGTGAGCGCGTTCGTTTCTTGTTGAAAGCCATGAGCTATCTTCCCCCCAGACACTGGGCCTGCTATTGAGTGTGGGGAAACAGAGATGGAGGGTAGGGATACCTTGGATCTAATTAGTTTGAAATACTGTTTTTATTTAATTAAAAAAATCTGCTCTGTTCTTTTTTGCCGCTTACTGCCCAGAACTTGTGACAGTAGTGTTCAGAAATAATATCGCTGGTTTAGTAAGGTAACCCCTGCCACCCTTGGTGAGCGCCCAGCAGTCCTGCAGCCTCCGGGGACCAGTTGTTATCAGACTCGACCTGTTCCCTTGTGGGTCTATAGAGTTGCAGCCAGCACTTCATTTCATTTCGTTCCATCTGCAGGTGCCGGAAGCTTGCTTCTTGCTTGACATGTAAAGACATTTTGAGAATATTATTGTTAATGCAGGGGTACATTAATGATTTTTAAAGTCCCGTCACAGCCCCTCTTCTATATGATAGTGACACCAGTTACAGGCTGACTGAATTAGGAAGTATCTCTGTTGAATTGGACTTCAGCATTTTGGTTTATGCTATTTAAACGATTTCAAGTCTGCAGTGAGGCTTAATGGTATGACTGCTTAGAATGCATGAAGACCCTGGGCTCAATCCACAATGCACAAACACAACAAACATATGTCAAAATATTATTGAAAGTCTTGCCTGGGTTCTTGATTGTGTAAAAAAGAAAAGGTAAAAATTGAACAGGAGAATGTTGTAAAGGAATGTCTTCCCCCACGGTCACGCTGTATCTCATCAATAAGTGGGATCATAACTATCCCAAACTAAAACGGTAGAATGGGCTTTTTCTTGTCTGTAGACTCTGGCACATTGTCCTCTTCATACTTTTTCTACAATATCTTAAACACTGTTGAGCATAAATTCTAGAATTTAATTATTGTTGAGTCGGTGGTACCTGTTGAATATTGGAACCATGAAGTGGCAGAGGATAGTATTCATATTTTAATGTTCAGGTATTTGTGCAAACAGCTTGAGAATCCATAGGCTGATTGGTCCCTTATAGGAGGCATTCAGACTCTGAAAATCTGGGCAAATTGTTGGGTGCATTAGCAGAAGCAGGCAGAAATCTTCAAGAGTCACTTATTAGTAGAAGAATTCACAGCTCTACGTGGTTTCCAAAATACATCCTGAAGTATCATAACAAACTTGCTTATTAGCACCTACTTTTAAACCACAGCACTTCTTAAGTAGCATCTTTGCCTTTGTCTAAGTACGTACAGCTCGCAGGTGGATTTCTGTGCAGCAGAAAGACTCCAGCATCACAAGTTATGCCAATTAGTGACTGGACCTCCCACAGCGAGGGATCTTTTGCATCTTCATAGCCAGCTAATGAAGAATCATTTGAGCAACCATTTTTGCTTTTCAATTTAATAAGAAAAGACTTTGAATTTAAAGAAGTCCCTCGTAAAAGCTGTAGAGTTTTTTTAGTAACTTGTATATAATTTAATAGCATTCACAAACCTAGAGTATAGCTCATACACATCCTCTTGATTAGAGATTTGAGAACAAGATCTGACCACCTAGGAAACTTCTCATTACAATCAACCAGCATAATATTTTCTCTTCCTTATTTCCCCTCCACTGGTGCCTTTCTGTCTGTTCATAAAGGTAGTCACCCGTGTGGTACTATTCCAGCTGCCTTATGTATGCCTTGAAGTAAGATATGAAAACGGGGCTCAGGATAAAGTGGCTGCTCCCTCCATTAATTTGAATACAATTAGCCTGGAGTCTGTGGGAGCCGCAACTCATGAATAGACTAGCAGATGCATTTGTGAAGACACTGATTTCCCTGTCAGGAGCCAGATGTGCCTGGTCTTTCCTTTCCTCCTTTAATAGCCTACAGTTTAGGATGTGAGTCAATGAAAAATATCATAGTGATGCCTTACTAATTAAATGTCCTCAATACTATGGGTTTTTCTAGAGAGACTGCTATTTCAGTTCATTGGAAGCAAGTGTATTTCTTTGATGTCGTAGCATAGAACGGGTGCACCCAGGAGAGCTATAAAAATCATCGTTATATAAAGAGCCTCACAAGTCAAGCAGGATACTGGTCAGGAGTGATGTGTGACTGACTTTGTTCCGGCATTACCGGAGACTTGGACTAAAGTTATGGGTGGGTTGCTGCTATCTTTCTTTGCACAGCTGGCCCCGGGCTAAATTGTGAAGGTAGAAAGTGACCCCTTTCCCACCTTTTGTCCTGTCCCTCCTTCGTACCCTCACCTAGGGACTCTTGCTACAAAGCAGTACCTTTTCTGCCTTTTTTGCTCGTGGAAAGGTTATGCCATTCATCTTGCTCTGAATGTGCGTGCTTGGCTTCTCTCCAAAGCACCGTAGGGGCGGGTGAGGGAGCTGGGTCATTTAGGAAGCCACTATGCCGCCTCAGTACTGCACATCTCAGGTGGCACAAGCTGCTCTGCCAGTGTGCCTGGAAGGGAGCCCCGCACCTGCTCTGCCAGCCTTGCACAGAGATTTGGCTGTGGCACTTGGGCGAGGACCTCACTGTGACCATCAAGGAGGCAAGAAGGGAATCCTCAGGACCAGGAAATCAACAGTCAAGGAGGGAGCCATGTGTGTTTATCAGCGCCCCGCTGAAGGGGCTGATGGAGTAGGTGGGGCTTCGCCTTGGAGAGTCTTTTAAATCATGCTTTGATGATGGCAACTGTTTGTAATTCCTTTGTTGTGTGGCAGTAGTACTGTATAAAAACTGGTTTTATAATGCATAACAGTTCAGTGTTGATGGCATTCTCTACTTACCAAAAAAACCCCCACAACATGTGTGTGTGTGTGTGTGTGTGTATATAATATATACAAGCATGTATGTATATGCATATTTATGTAATGCCTATGTAAATTTATATATGTGTATGATTATAAAAATTCTGGAAAAACAAAGAGTATGCCCTCAAAACCTTACCCTACAGATGTAGGTTACTCTTCACTAGTCTAAACTTTTCTTTCTACCCTAATTTATCTCTTGAAAATAGTGTAGGGGTGTGGGATATAGCTCCATGGCAGAACACGTACCTAGCATACTGTGTTTATTGTTTTTGTTTTATTTTTTGTTTTGTTTTTTTTTACCCAGGATGTGATTATATAGTTCAGGCTGGTCTTCAAATCACTGTGTAGCTCATGCTGGCCTCATACGCACCACAATCTTCTTGCCTCAGCCTCCTGAGTTCTGGGATTACAGGCTTGCACCACCATCCCTGACTTGCATAGTATACTTAAGGGCCTGTATTTATCCCCAATGCAACAAACAAATAAATGAATGCATATAAAAATAAAGGTAGTTTAAAGAAAACCTTAAACTTGGCGTATCTATCCGCATTTTCTGCAGTAGGCCTTTCTGAACAAATTTTTTTGTTTTATGAAAAAAGAAAACAAAAGTTCATAACAAAATAATAAGAGAAAAACAATAATACACTTTATCATTATCTTCAGAGTACTTAGAGTATAACACATAGACAAAAACAATTCTCTTTACAAAGAATAAACATAATAGTGGAAAACTTTTTAATAAACTAAGAGAAACTAGTAGTATAAAAGTAAGAAATTGGCATATATATCAAAATGTTTCTGAAAGAATATGTAATTTGGGGAATTTCTCCTTAGGGTTTCCTGTTTATCTTCTATTTTGCTCGTGTGTGTGTGTGTGTGTGTGTGTGTGTGTGTGTAGAAAGAGAGAGAGATAGGGAGAGGGAAAGATTCTCATATAAGAGAAACCATGAGACATCTAAGCTTGTGTGTTGGACTTATTTCACTTAACAAATAACAATCTCAAGTTGTGTCTATTTACCTATGAATGCCTCAAGTTTGTCTTTCTTTGTGGCAGAGGAGTATATAAATACCACATTTTCCTTACCCATTCATCTGCTGATGGACATATATGATGTTTCCAAGATCAGGCTACTATAAATTGTGTTGTTATAAACATGGGTATGCACTGGGGTGGTGGCACACACTTGTAATCCCAGCACTTGGGTGGTTGAGGCAAGAGGATCACCAGGAGTTCAAGGCCAACCTGGGCTGCAAAGTGAGTTCAAGGCCAGTCTGAACTACACAGCAAGACCCTGCCCTAAAATAAACAAACAAACATGGGTACGCACATATCCCTGTAATATCATAATTTTAACTCTTCAGGGAAGATAACTAGGAGGGGAATAGCTGGGTCAGGTAGAACTTCTATTTTTAGTTTTTGATGACTCTCCACACTGATTTTCATAGTGATTGTACTTGTTTACATTTCCGCCAACAAAGTAGAATTCCGTTTTCCCCACATCCTTGCCAGCATTTGTTACAATTAGATTTTTTTATGATAACCATTCTTACTGGGCTAAAATGATATCGCAATGTAGTTTTAATTTACATTTCACTAATGGCCAGCAATGTTGAACATTTTTTGCTTGTATTTATTGGCTGTTTGTACTTCTTCTGTGAAATGTTTCTTCATTTCAGTTTCCCAGTTTTTGATTAGGTCTTTCATTTTGAGAAGTCTAATTTTTTTTTTTTTTTGCTTCTTTATATATTCTATGTATTTGTCCTCTGTGGAATAGCTGGCAAAATTTTTCCCATTCCATAGGTTGTCTCTTCACTGTTGGCGATTTCCTTTGATGTGCAGAAGTTTTTTAATTTAATATAATCCCATTTGTTGATTCTCTGTATTATTTCTTGTACCCTGGTGTTCTGTTCAGAAAATCTTTGCTTGTACCTATGTCTACAAGAGTTGTTCCTATTTTAAATTCCAGCAGATTAAATGTTTCTGTTTTTATTTATTTATTTATTTATTTTTTGTGGTGCTGGGGATTGAACTCAGGCCCTTGTGCTTGCAAAGCAAGCACTCTAATCACTGAGCTAAATCCCCAGCCCCTAAATGTTTCTGTTTTACCATTTACATCTTTGATCCATTTTGATTTTTGTTTAGTACATAGTGAGAGACATGGGTCTGGACTCAGTCTGTTGCATGTAGATACCCAGTTTTCCCAGCACTGCTTATTAAAGAAGCTATCTTTCCTCCAGTGTATGTTGTTGGCCTCTTTATCCAACATAAAACAGCCATATATGCCTGGGGTTGTTTCTGCTTCCTCTGTTCTGTTTCAAAGATCCACATCTCTGTTTTTGTGCCAGTACTGTGCTGTTTCAATCATCGTAGCTTTGTAGTAAAACTTCAGGTCTGGGATTGTCATGCCACCAACTTTGCTGTTGTTACCCGGGATTGCTTTTGCTATTCTGGATCTCTCCCTGTTTTATATGAATTTTAGGATTGTTTTCTCTACCTCTGTGGGAAATGCCATTTGTATTTTGATTAGGATTGCATTAAATCTGTGTATCATTTTTAGGAGTATACGGTTTTGATTGTATTTTTCTGCCTTTCCTGGAACAGGGGATATCATTCAATTTGCTGATATCCTCTTCGATTTCCGTTTACACTGTGATGTAATTTTTGTTGTAGAGCTCTTTCACTTCCTTAATTAGATCAATTTCTAAGTTATTAATTTTTGGTGCTATTGTCCATGGTATTTTCCTAATTATTTCTGCAATGAGTTCATTATGAGCATATAGGAATGCTACTGATCTTGCTGTGTTTATGTATCCTGCACATTACTGAATTTGGTTATTAATTTTAGGAGTCCTTTGCTGGAGTTTTTGGGTCTTGTAAGTAAAGGATCATGTCACCTGCAAATAATGATGCTTTGAATTTGTCCTTTCTGTACATCTCCCTTTTATTTCTTTCTCTTATTTTATTGCTTTGGCTAATGTTTTGAGGACTTTTTTGAAGAGCAGTGGTGATAGTGGACATCCTTGTCTTGTTTCTGGTTTTAGAGGGAAAGCTTTTGGCTTTGCCCCATTTAATATGATGTTGGCTGTAGGTTGGTCATAAATGGCTTTTATCAGATTGAGATAAGATCCTTCAATACCTATGTCCTTAAGGATAGTTGTGTTTTTGTTGTTGTTGTTGTTGTTTTGTTTTTGTTTTTGTTTTTAATCATGAATGGATGCTGGATTTTGTCCAAGGCTTTTTCTGCATCCGTTAAGATGCTCATGTGATTTTTTTGTCCTTGGTTCTGTTTATGTGATGAATTACATTACATTTATTTATTTGTGTGTGTCGAACTATCCCAGCATCCCTGGGATGAAACCTACTTGGCCATATTATGTAATCTTTTTGATGATTTGTTGCATTCTGTTAACCAGTATCTTGATAATGATTTTTACATCTATGTTCATTGGAGAGATTGGCCTGTACTTCTGTTTTGGTTGGATTTTTGTCTGATTTAGGGATTGGATAATGTTAGCTTCCAAGAAAGATTTTAGAACTACTCCTTCCCTCTTAATTTCGATAAGAAGTTTGAGGAATGTTGGTGTTAGATCTTTCCTGAAGTTCTTGTAGAATTTGGTTATGAATCTATCATGTTCTGGGCTTTTTATAGTCAGTGGTGTTTTTGTTACTGCTTCAATTTCATTGCGTGTTATTGGGTCATTCCAGATTTTTTCAATCTTCTGGGTTCAGTTTTGTCAATTTATATGTACCCAGGAATCTTTTTATTCTGAGTTTTCCAGTTTTTTGGCATGTATGTGTATGAAGTTGTTGCTAATAATTCTCTGGATGTTGGTGTTTTCTGTCGTGACTTTACCTTTTTCATTTCTAATTGCAGTGATTTGTGTCTTTTCTTTCCTTGTTTTTGTAAGGTTGGCTAAAGGTTTGTTTATTTCGTTTCTTCTTTCAAAGAACAAGCTCATGGATCCATTGATGCTTTGTATTGTTTCTTCTAGTCTTCATTTCATTGATTTTTGCTCTTATCATCATTATTCACTTTCTCGTAAAGCTGGATTTGGATTGTTCTAGTTTTTTGAAGACCTCGAGATGCATCATTAGGTTATTTGGGCTCATTGTTTTTCTGATGTGGACATTCACAGCTATAAACTTCCCTCATAGGTCATTTTGTTCCGTAAGTTTTATTATATTGTATTGGAATTGCCATATATTCTAGGAACTGTCTTATTTTTTTCTTAATTTCCTGGGAGTTTTTGAGGCATTTTGTTACCTTGTCTTTCTGTTTCTATTTTTTAGTTTGTTATTTGTGCTGGGATTTTTGACTTCTTTAGCTCAGTGACTGGTTTTTCAGGAGTGAGCCATAGTATTATTTATGATATCCAGGCAATTCAGATATGAGCATACGGAGAAACCAAGTCATATAACCTTGCTGTAGTAGTAATGTCAGTGACTACAGTGGTACCAAGTATCAACTATGTACTGACAGACCCTAAGAACTGCTGCCCTTAACCAGAAGAAAAAGGTCTATGATTTCAGTGAAGACACTTAGTCATGTCAGACACTGACCTATAGTAATTCAGTCCACTAATTTCTGCTTGACATAGGCAGTGGTGCAAGAGCTCAAATAATTCCATTTAATTTTCGTACACTGTACTAAATGCTATTTCCTTCCGGCCCCACCCCTTCTGAAGACTGTACTCACCCTCCCACATGCTTTACAGGCCCTGTGGTCCTCCGGGCCCAAGCCCAAGCCTAAACCTTCCAGGAGATCCCTATTTAGCTTCCCCTCTCTCCAAACCTGTATCCCAGGCCTGTCTCTCACCTGCTCTCTGTGGTGGGGTGACACTTAAATCCTAGAGTGAAACTTTCCTCCTGGGTGCTCCTCTGAAAGACACAAGATAAAAACCAAACTTGGAATAGAATAATTGATATTACACCATCTAGTTTTTTCATGTCAGTTTTTAACACTCATATTTTGGTTATTTTATGTGTGCTGTGATTTTGTGTGTGCACATTGCAAATCCAGTAGATCCGCCCTAGAAGTACTGCTGCTCTCTGAAAAGCAGAGATCTGGCACTCTGGCTCTTGAAGTCGCTTCCTGTTGTAGCAAATTGCACAGTGGGCTCTTCCTTGGAGCTTACGGTGCACAGTGAGGGCAACCGTCAGATGGCTGTTAATAGGACTTTCTAGAAATGGCAGAACAGAGGAATGTGTTCATAAAAATATATTGTGCCTAAAAAGAGGTTGGAAAGGGCAGTTTCACCAGGACACAGAGCATTTTCTCAGTATCTGTTTTGATGAGCTCAGTATGTTTGAATCCATCCTGTTGTGAGTGACAGTTTAACCATTCCTCAAAAGGGACAACATTCTCCCATTGTCATAAAATCTGGAAATACAGTTTCCATGCTTTGTAGAAGACTGATCGTTGGATTCAGTCACTAATGAACCAAAGAATTGTTTCCACAACATAAAATGACAAGAGATGACACATTTTTTGTGAATGCCAAAGTTCCACTTCCCTACACATTTCAGTATCAGGCACACAGAGAATTTTTTTTGTATTTGACCAAAACCAATGCTGGTTTGATATATATGAAAAATTGGATGCAGTTAGGTACTGTTTTAAAATAATTATGGGCTGCGTGTGTTGGTGCACGCCTGTCAATCCCAGCATTCAGGAGGCTGAAGCAGGAGAATCGCTGCAAGTTTGAGGCCAGCCTGGGCCGCACAGTGAGTTCAGGGCCAGCCTGAACTGTGTACTGAAATCCTATGTCAAACAAAAAAAAAATCAATAAAATAAAATAATTATGAAGGAGAATTATGCCAATTATTTATTAAGCATCTATCATATGCCAGGTACTTTATAGAAATAATTCCAATTAGTTTTCATGTCAATATATGAAGTATTCCAGATATTTTCTCTTTTATACTTTGGAAACTGAGATTGAGAAATATTATGTTAGTAGTTTATCTCTAAAGTCTGTACTCACTCCTTCCTATCTTCTATATTGCACTCTGTCTTAGTCTCTTTCCTGTTTCTGTCACTAAATACCAGAGGCTAAGTACTTCAAAAAGAAAAGATGTTTATTTCCTTATGGCTTGGAGACTAAAAGTCCAAACAGCACGTTGCAGCCTCTGGGAGACCCTCTGATTACTGCACCGTGGCAGATGGCAGCAGTGTGTTTGCAAGGGATAAATCACGTGATGAGATGGAAACACAGAAAAAGATTGAGGTAGGGCCGATTTTGCCCTTTTATAGCAATCCTGTTATGGAAAGTAAGTAACAAGAACTATACTAATCTCTTCCGGGTCAGGACCTCAGTGACCTCCAAGTAGGCTCACCACCTCTCACATCACCACACTGGGGAACAACACATGGACTTTTGGGGCACAAACTCATCAAACCATAGCATGATTTTTGTAATTGAAGTGGGAAGATAGAGGACCTTATTTGAAGCTCTCAAATATGTATCCCATAGATGAGAACACAAAACCGCCAAATGTTTTGTTTGTGGTAGTTTCGTTGTTGTTTTCCATTTTTTGCACTGCTGGGGAATTGAACTAAGCTACATCTGCAGTCCTTTTTATTTTCTCTTTCAAAATAGGGCCTTGCTGACTTGGTCAGGTTGGCCTTGAACTCGTGATCCTCCTGTCTGAGCCTTCCAGAGTGCTGTCCTAATCCTAACTCTAACCCTAACCCTAATTACAGTCATTCAGCACCACTCCTAGCTCCAAATGTTTTGGGAGGTAACTCGGGTTATAACTGTTACTATTAAAAAGCTGGAGCTGGGATTCGGGTCTAAAACTTGCCCTTCAGGACTGACTGACACCATGTGGAAATTGTCCTTTTGCTTTTGAGAAGCAGCTGTATTGCAACTTAACTGCTGGTTTAGTGCTCAGTGCTCTGGGGTGTGTGTGTGTGTGTGTGTTTAGAAAGTGCTTATTTAATTGGTTAGACAGGAATTTGTCAGGTGTAATATCAAGCACATGGTCTCCTTGGGAATAGGACACCACACAGAGACATGAACCCCATGCACAAGCCACACATGTCCTTGAGGACCTGCCAAGAATTCAGGCTGGCTGTGCTGTGCCTCTCAGTGCCCCACTCACTGCAGCTGGGGATCCCTGTCATGACATTTCTCCTATGTGTCCTTTTTTGCCACGTCAGTGGTTACCGCTCCAGATTATCGTAGGAGGCTCTTATACACATAAGCGGTGATCTCTTTCCTTGATGAAACAGACTTTCTTCCAGTGAGAAACTACATAACGCATTTCTTCCCTTTGGTTGATTCATAGATAGCTGGGCATAGAAGTTTATGCATATTTTAATGGTTGAATGCAATAAATAGGAAAGTGGCAAAACTTGAACTGTTAATCATTTTAGACAATTACAGATCATGAAATTTGGAATTATGACTGTAAGTTTTAACAGAGGCCATATTGTGAAGATAAAGTCGTTGGTAAATATCTCTCCCGAAGAATGGAAAAATGAAGGTAGCATTATTTGTACAGAAGTATAAATGTTAACTATTACACTGTTGACTTAACCTGAATCTAAAGTGTTTAAAAGGAGGCTGGAGTGAGTTAAGACCTAAGATAACAGGAAGGGGCTTACGAAGCAGAAGTTGATTCTGAGGGATCTGAGTGATGGCCTTCTGCTGAGGAAAATGAATCAGAGTATGAGGAAGAATCCACTTTCAAAATAGGAAAGTCTGTAGAATAGAAGATATAAAAGTTTACAGGTCATGATATATATGTCGTCATTTTCTGGTTACACCATTAAAAACATTAAGAGGAATAAGAACAATAAATTTTAGTGATATATTTTCTTTAATATAATGTACCCAAGATATTATCATTTCACTATGAAAGCAGTATTTTATATTGTCTTTTTAGTTGCCATCTTGGAAATCCAGTGTGTATTTTATTTTTTTATATTTGGAGACAGTGTCTCTATCTAGATCAGGCTGGCTTTGGACTTGCCATCCTCCTGCCTCAGCTTCCTGAGTGCTGGAATGACAGATGTGCACCACCATGCTTCATCATGTATAAGAAGACAGTTTAAAGTAATCCCATTTCCAGTGGTTCATAACTCACATGGCTCATAACTACCGTGCTGGAAGGGAGATTCCATCTCTCAGTCTAGAAATAGACCACAAAGCCTCTGGGTTTTATGTGACCTGCAGAATGCTCTATTAAGTTTAGAAGTTTCCTCAGACTCTGTTCCCAGAGGTTTTGATTTTCAAAGTCTGGGTTGAGGTCTTAGCATCTCTACTTATGGAGCCTTCTAGCTGATCCTGGATGGCTTCACATATGAACCCCTCTCACATCAGCCTCTCTAGAATGAGTTTAGCAATTTGACCCGGTGATAGGAAGGAACACCAGGAACCCTGGAGGCCACTTTTGATCCTAACCATCTCCAACTCAAGCTCCTCCACTTTTGAGGAAGTAACTCAGTATATAAAAAAATAACAGAAGCAAGGAGATGGAATTGGCAGGTTGCTGAGCACTGGTGAGTTCCCCAGGGCTTCTGGTGGCTGGTCTGTCTCGCTCTTGCTTGTGGGACAGTGGTGGGAGTATTTGCTGATGTGTAGTAGTCAAGGGCTGTGATGTAATCATTGCTCTTGCAGCAAAGATGAGCACTTGGGAGGTTGCCCTCACTGTGCCTTTTGCCTCACTCTAATGCCTTTTTCTGGTTAACTCTGTAGAGTCAGTTAAAAAAAAGCAGAAATTTGGAAAAGGTTTTGTTTCAGCCCCTGGCTAAATGCATTATTCTCTTAGCTTTCCCTTTAGCTTCTTGGTGCTTCATCAAGCCACAAAATGTGGCAAACGCTAACGTTCACACCCCCTGAAAACACTGCCATGCTCAGTGTCTCATGTCATTTTAGGATTACAGTAAGCTCCACGGCATGCCTGGGAGTTAAGTGAGTGTCCATAGAAATGTGAACAAAGCTGTACTTTAGAAGGTCAAATTGACTTGCTCAAGGACAATCTGTTTCTCAGGGGCCCTGATCCTCCTCCGGCAGAACCAATTGACTTTCTCTTATTTACTACTCCACCAGTCATCTGGTTTCTCTTCTCCCAGCCCTGCCCCGGTTCCGCCCTTCAGAAGGAATCTATTGGCAGCATTGAGTCTGGGAAGATTTGTGTTTTGGTTAAATAACAGCGATCTCTTTTCTAACCCTGCGAGGGAAGGAAGAAACAGAAATCAATCTAGTTTAAGCCCTAATATGATTTTTGAATATTGTTTTTAGTAGCTTGACATTTAACCCTCTGGTTTATTTTTTTTAAAGCCGCCCATGGTAGGAATTTCACCAGCTCCTCAGGCAGTCTGTTTCATGGTTCAGTAGCTCATTTTGCTCTTTAATGTAACCAAAATGTTTATTCCTGTAACTTCTACCCTTTGAAGCTATGTAGGGCCTCCAAACATAACAGTCCTTCACATACTTAAGAATGAAATTCTAGTTACTCTTCTCCCTACCTGCATCAGTAGATCCCACCTGCATTTTCTCCTTTAAGAAGGATAATTCTGGGTTCTTTCAAATGTTGCTCACAAAAGATGGTTCTAAGATTCCTTAATGTCCTTTGAATGTGATTTATGGACTAGTCATTAATGTATACTGACCAGCATAAATTCATAACTAATGGTAGAAAAAGAAAATAAAAGTGTTAGGAGCATGCACTAATAAAAGTGTTAGCGAGCAAGCAGAAGTGAAAGAAAAGTATTAAAGGAACTTCTTTGGAGGTCTTCTTCTCTTCCCTGAGTAAGCATAGCTTTCATGATTTAGAACATACATAATTACCATGCCACCTTTTGCATTTTTTGGTGAAGCCAAGTTAGAGGAAAGCAAAAATCTTTCTGTTGCTGAGTGCTCGTGTCTAGCACTATACTAGGCCAGTTATTCTGAGAGTAACCTGATACATTTAGCAAAATACCTTGTGTTTGGCTTATGGAGCGATTCTTAAACTTGTATTTTTTAACTTGAAGGCCTGTGCCTCTTATTTGTACAGTTAGTAGACTTAAAACTATTAATAAGGTGGTATTTTTAACTTCGAAGTTTGGTTGCCCCCACATGCCCCTTTTTAATGTTTGAAATTAAGCAGCAGGGAGATTTAGACTGAATGTTCCAGGACTATTATTGTTAGCTAGACCTCTGAGACGCATTCAGCTTTGCCTACCTAACTGAGTACTTAATCCACGTCATTGCTTGGACTCTAGGGTGCACGCCCAGTGGAACACATTTATTTACCAAATTAAAAGCACAGCAAGTAGAAGCCAAGGCATTATTTAAGCACATTTATCGACTCCTATTCTGCTACTATTTACTGAATTTCTCTGTGATGGAAGATGATGAACGAGTTGATTCTTGCAATCACTTGGCTCCACTAAAAGAGAAATACATCTTCCTTGATTTATTCCTCTTGCATTGACAAAACAGCTTTTGGTAGAATTGGAGCGTATTCAGCTTTAGCTGGATACAGTATGCAGAATTCAGGATATTTTTTTCCTTTTGAATTATTCTGTCAAATCAGCTAGGTGAAATCAGCTAATAAAAGAGATGCCTGACATGTTTGCGATTCAGTGCCAGGTTTCACCTCTAAGCGATTAAATCTTTCTCTCTTCTTCTCCTTGTGACTGTTCACACACAGAAGTGGGTAGGTGCCCATGAACAGGCACAGTGAATGTTGACCCTCACAGCCTTACCTGTAGCTTCATTGGGCAGCGTCCTCAGATGGGAAAACATAACGGAGAGTTCGAGGGCTTTTCTGCCTACTGCTGTGTGAAATTCTACTCACTGAGCTGCTTCTCCCATCGAAGAATGCCCTATGTATATTCGTAGGATGAAGGCCAAACATGGCAGGTATCTCTGTCCTGAGAGAGAGAAATTTACACTGTTCTTTAATGAATGAGAAGTGATATGAGATGTAATGATGTTAAAATGTGGGTAAAGGGGGATGGGGATTTAGCTCAGTGGTAGAGCTCTTGCCTAGAAGCTCGAGGCCCTGAGTTCGATCCCCAGAACCCCCCAAAAATGTGGGTAAAGTAGGAGGAAGAAGTTGCTTATCACAGACCACTTTAGTTAGGGTCTGTCCTGTTCTTTGATCCTGATAAAATGTCCTGGAACCTCTATCCTTTAGTGACCCCCGCTCAGGCTGGAGTGACTTAGCTTTAGTTCTGTCCAACAATTAATCTCCAGTGTGAAGTCAACTGGATCAAACGAAGGCTTCCTCCTGAATGCTCATTCATCACTAGCAAACATCTGGGATATGTTTGTCTTTTCTTGCTGATGAAGCTGTGAGCCACTCTGTCTCAGGAAAGCTTAGAATGGACACATCTAAAACTCATTGATAAAGTGGATCTGGGGAATGATAGCACGCTCTTTATTTTTATTTTTTTTTTTCAAAATAACTTTTAGAAAAGCCCAATATTTGATATAGATAGAGTGTTTCCCTGACTGAAGCGTGGATGGTTATTCAGTACCCCATGGGGCTGCTGAGCTAGGACTCTTGTTCAGGTAGCATTCCTCATTGGATGGCACAAGTCCAAGGGACTCAAGAGTGTGTCAGATCATATTTTTGATTTTACTTTCCTGTAGAATAAATGAATCATGCTCCTCCCTCGCTCTCTTTTGCCACACTTTAGGCACGTTTCATTTTTTTTTATTCTTGTGCAGTGTAAGGACCCTACTTACAAAGTGATGTTCAGAAACTATTATACCCTATCCACATACACCCTATAAATTCTTATTGGATATCCATCAATCTTAATGAATTCCTGAGATTTATTAAGAAGTCAGTAGTGAACCTCAGACGGACGAGGCATGGCTCATCCATCAAGGTTTGCTAGCATAATTTAATAAACAAATATCTATGTTAGTGAAAGAGAGACCTCTTACAAATGAAAAACATCAACCACCAACCCTCACCAGAGAGAGGATGGCTACTTTCCTGGCCATTTTCTCTTTTTGTAAGAAAGTTCTATGCTCTTCAAGTATAGGGTAAGTAATCACTGGAAGGAAATAGGCAATTTATAAAGAAATCTAATATGTTAATTGACTGTTCCCTGAGAAAGTGGGAGCCATTGCTAAGCTGCAGTAGATCCACCCTCTAAAATCTTTGCCTCAGTTTGCTGGTTGAATGGAAAGTATGGTATCAATGAAACTGAAATCTGTTGGCTATTTTATGCTTCATTTACAATATATAAAACACACATCATAGTTGATTGTCATCATTTAAAAATGGACTGTTTTTCAAAACCCGCATTTATCCCTTTTCTTTGGTAATACAGAATCGAGGGGCAGTGGGGAGCTAATGGAATTACAGATTCTGACCTACAGGTTTTTCATAGAGACACAGTGAACTGCTTTTCATATATGGAGAGTTCATCAGATAACCAGAGTTTCACTGACCTACTGTTTTATGTCTGCATTTGAGACCAATGGGGGTTTGCTCGGCCCCACCTATAATGTCAGTCTGCATATACTGGATATGTATGCCGGAACATTTTTGATATCTCCAATCCAAAGTCTTCTAGAATTTCTTATATCATCATTATTATGTAGCCTCTCAAATTGAAAATACTCCTTAGGGAAATGAGTTTAATTAGCTTTTCTAATGTAAGGTATAAATCAGTATTTTTTCTATTTTATCAGTGTTGTCATGGCATGATTTTTATTTAATAAACTATATCCATTGATGGGCATTTCTTGGTGAGTTTGATGCTACCACAATCAAGATGCAGAGTACTTTTATCACTTTCAAAATCTTCACAGTAACCTTTTTTAATCCTTAGCTCAGACAACTGCTATTTTAATTTTTTTTTGGCCACTATAGGACCTAATGTTTTGTTCTTATTTCTCTCAATCTACTTTTTTCAAGTTTCAAGACTTAATATTTTTGCATTTTGCAAACAACTGTATTTCCTTGCTACATCCTTAGTGGTTTCTTACAGTTTTGTCAATAATTTCCTTTCAGTTTTGTTCTCTCCAGAGACTGTAGACCTATCTCAAAGCCCATTAAGGGTTATAGATAATGGAAGCTCCATCTTGGGTTTTGAACAACAGATAATTTTATACTTAATTGGTTATCATTCAATTTATGTCAATTGTGTATCTAGAATAAGACATTAGGCATATAACGAAAGTTATAACTCTGAAAATTGATCTCAACATGATCGCTGTAGTTTGGCTACTCAGTGTTCCCCAGAGGCCCATGTGCAAAAGGCTTGGTCTCCAGCATAGAGCTTTTGGGAGGTGGCGGGATCCTTAACAGATGGAACTAGTTGATATTTTTAGGGTATTGACCGTCTGCTATGGAAAGGGATTGTGAGACTCCAGCCTCCTTGCCCTCCCTTTTGTGTCCTGGCCATGAGGTAAACAGTGTTCTCCATGCTCCTGGTGTGATGAGCTTCCTCATTATGGGTGCACGCAAAGGGCCCACTGAGCATGGCCTGGAACCCCGAGTCTGTGGTCTGCAGTGAACCTGTTCTCTTTATGAGTCAGGTGCCTGTGTCATTATTTTATTATAATGACACAAAGCTGAAACAGTGATCTTTACCATATTTGCAGTACCCATTAAGTGAGTAAAATAAATGTTTCTATGACCTCGTAAAGACAATTCTAGAAAAAAGTACTATCAAAATTTTAATTTATCTGGCTTTTCATGGGAAGAGCATGAAGACTTGCATATACAATGAATTATCTCTGGAGAAGAGTTTGAAAATAGTACTTGAAAAGCTCTCATACATGAGTTAGAAATAAAACACAAATTAGCATGTATATCCAGAGAGTTTCTCTACAAAGTACAATAATTTTAAATATGGATAACGAAAACAATTTTGTACTATTTTTGACACCATAGTACATTGTTAAATTTAGGCTTTATTGTGATAATGTATATTTCTATTCCAAACTAATACAGTGTATCAGCTAAGATAAATTAAGCATTATCTCAAACAATAGTAGTAATGACAAATTATTCTTGAAATAAATTGAATAGTATAAGCCATTTGTTAAGTGAAAAAAAGTAAACACTCTTTATCATAAGTACGATTAACTTTAGAATGTTAAAATGAACTTCATGATATGTTTAAATTTTCCTCTTTATTATGTCATATAGATGTGATTAAAAGCCTAAACTATGGAGTCAGTGTATCAGATTTGGAATCCTGCCCCTAAAAGATACTAGCTGTGTGTCCTTAGAAAGTTATTTAATCTCGATTTACTTATTGGTATAATAGGAAAGTAATACTACCTATACCTCATAATGTTTCTGTGAGAGTCAATGAATTTATATAAAATACTTAAAATAGCACTAGGGATAGCAGGTATTATTATGCCAACCCAAAATGATTAACTCCCCAGCTTTCATGAGATAATATATTATTATAGTAGAATTTTATAAATCATGGAATCTTAGGAAGTGCTCAACTATAAGTTTTCTAACTGATTCATAGTGTATGGCGCTGTCCCTGGTGCTGAAAATACTTAAACTCATTTTCCTGTTAATCTTACCCTTTGTATTTGTTACTTTCTTGTTGTTGAAGCACAATACCTGAAACCCACAAGTTAAAGGAGGAATAATTTATTTTACCTCAGAATTTGTAGAAGCTTCAGTCCATAGTCAGCTGGCCCCAAGGCAGGGCAGCCTGGCAGAAAAGAAGAAACAGTCCAAGGTAGGGTACTAAGGAAGCAGCAAGCCTGCCTTTCTTCTTTCCCTTTATATTCCAAAGGCTATAAGCCTGTTGGTTGATGTCACTCACACCTAGGGTGGGCCTTTCCGTTATCCATACCCAAAACTATCCTAAATCATTCAGTAGAGCAATTTAGTTGTCACCCACCCTTAATCCGTATTCACACACCCTAGATCCAGCCACCTCTGAAAAGCCCCACCTCTGAGCACAAGAGGCTTTGGAGAGACATCTAGATACGAGTCATAACATACTTTCTGCTAAAGATTTGAACAATACTTCTGGTTAGAGTTCAAATCTTTAGCAGAAAGTATAAAATTACTTAATAAAATTAACATTACCTCTTTGGTGCTAGAAAAAGTAAGGGAAAGCATTTGATGATGGAAAGACTTTGGAAAGTGGACGCTTGTCAGTTAAATAACAAACTACCTCTCATCACACTGGAATTGAAATCACATTTTGTGTATTTTTTGTTTTTACATGAGAATAAAAATTCTAGTTTCTCAATTCAATTTGTCAAACAGTTGGCTGTCCTGCCTGAGTACTTTTGATCTGCAATCACTTTCAAGGCCAAAACAGTTTTGTTTGGTGCCAAGAACAATTAATTTCCTGAAACTAATAAAGGATGTTTTACTTCGCTATGCAAGTAAATAGTATGTAGATGAACAAACAAATAAATATAAAGGGTGTCCAGAAATGATTTGTGAGATTTCTAGAGGTCAGGGCCAATGTCTTGAACATCATTATACCCGTAACAACTGAGAATGCTGCTGCATATTGGCATGTAAGTTCTTATGTAATTGAAGTGAATACTTATCTGATTTTCAAGGCTCCATCTGAAAGCTAACACATTTATCTCCATCAACAGTCTTCACATGAAGATTTGGATGATGAATTTCTACTAATGTGCCAAATTTGTCTAAAAAGAACAATAATCAAATTTTATGTTGGATAATTGAGAACAGTGGTTGGAGCTTAAGATGAAATGGATCCCTCTGGTCAGCGGTTGTCAACTTGGAATCTCACATCACATTCTGAGATGTCAGAATGACTGTTCCCTCGATCCATTTGTCAAAGATGCAATATGGAGTTTCAAATGGTTTACAGTATTCCCTTTCTGGATTTTCTAACATTTGTTTCTCAGTTCATGGCGGGAATCATACATGGGTGAAGAATAAGTAATGAATTTCCAAAGAAAGAGACATTGGGTTATAAAGTTTAAATGTACTTACTTCTTTCAGTCCCTGCTCTACCAAAAAAATCATAAAAGTTCACACAGTCCTGTATTGAAAAAACTACTATTAGAAATAGTTGAATATTTTATTAGTGAAGAATATGAACAAAAGAACAGAATATTCATGAAGATAAAACATTTAATTTTTGTGTCTTTTTAATTGTTCTTCAAACCATCAGTATTCAGATCATAAGATTATAGAAAAAACTTTTGTAAAATATTGCAAAGCAATTTATGGCTTCATGTTAATGAAATGGAGTAATTTTGCTGACAGTTACCTCTGATTCTAATGTATATGAGTGAAATTTTATCAGTTAAATTATCATTTATCTTTTCCTGAGTTCTAGTCTGTTTTGTGACATGGTTGTAGCGTACTTTACTATTCTCTCTTTATTTACAACATAATAATTTATTTTTGCAACTAGTACTATTGGTAGATACTAAGGAGTTAGAATATTTAATATGATGATAAATCTTGAAATGAAACATTAAAATCTATTAGACAATTCGAGAAAGACTTTTAAGCTTTTTTGTAAAACCTGATGAAATTTATAATATCTTAGGATAGAACTGACAGTAAATTAAATCTAATCAATTTATATGGACTTTATATATTTGCTCATCCAGTTGAAATATGCAAATAAACTTGGTAACTTTGTAGTAAAAATATAGCAATTTCCATTAAAAAGAACCCATGGTTCAACTGTAGACTTTAAATACATCAGTCGCTACCTTACATTGCTCCAAAATGAAAATACTTTCATTTGAAGTTAAAGGGAGTAATTTTAAATCTGTTTTTATTTTATTTTAAATAATAGGTTTATAGCAACAAAAATATATTTTTGTAAACTCTGGGGTACAAATATCGACTATTTGCTTTCTGCTTTTTTTTTCTGCTTTTTTATATAAAATCGAATTTTTGGTAAGGAACTACTTAGCAGAATAAATTAAAATTATCATTTTTCTTTTTCCTCCTCTTCCTCTTCTCTCTCTTTATGTGTTTATTATTTTCCTATTATAATTCGTGACCTAAGTCTTCTGGCAGTAATGTAATGCTACAATTTAATTTATAAATGTCTTGCGTATCATTCATTAAGTTTTTTTGTTTGTTTGTTTGTTTGTTTTGATGCTGGGGATCGAACTGCAAGGCAAGCACTGTAACCACTGAGCTAAATCCCCAGCCCCAAGAAATATGTATTTTTAATATATAGAAGAATTCAAAAGCAAATTAGGTACCTAAAATTTTTCCATGAGAGTTCTTCCCTAAATTGAAGTTCATTATAAAACAAATAATGAAAATGTGAATCAGCCCTTCGTCTCTTATTCAAGTTGCTTGTGTGTGTGTGCATGTTTGTGATTGTATGTTGTAATTTTTGCTTGTGTTTCCAGCCAGTCCATGTATTTTGCGTCTCTCTTTTTGGTAGCTATTGCTAAACTTAAAAAAAAAAAAAAAAAAAAAAAAAAGTAAATTACCTGAAAACTGGAAGAACTGCAGGGTCTTATTTTTCTGAAGGGGGTTGATCCACTGATTTGGAGTTTGAGTTGATAAGAGTATTTTTTTCAATTTATTTTATCTGCTTTATATATGACTACCAATATGGTTAATCCTCAGTTTTGTTTAGAAATATCTTAAGAACCCTGAAAAGATTATTGGAAGAAATACTTAGAAATAATAGTGAAGTGACCACTAAAGCCTACATTTGATTTTGAAGTAAGAAAGGACAGGAAATGACATAATTTTAAAGCAGTATTTAAACATTTCTATTTTCACTCTGAATTTCTGACCATTTCTTTCATGCATTTGTGGGGGAAACTGGGAAGTAAATAGGCCAACTAAAATATTACCCACTTGGTAATACAGATAACACAGCACTCCTGTTTCCCAAACTGGAAATTATAGGTAGATGATCTTAGAAATTATGCCCAAATAGTAGAAGAGAACCATGTGTGACAGTGGTAATCTATTTGGATATATCATGACACTATTCTCAAGTATTTGAAACAATACACGAATTCTTATGAAAAATTTTTAATTTTTAGATTTAAAAGTGAAGGTATATCTTAAAGGCCTAAGACATTTAAAATTCAATGGGGCGATTAACTGTAAAGCTGGGGCTTCAGATGGAGGACACCACCTCCTTTGGATTGTAAAGTCAGTGACACAGAAACTATAAATAGTGCTCAGGGTTTCCTCTGAGGGAACTGTCAAGAATGCAGTCGACATCTTAGCTTGAGTTTCTAGTCCTTTCCTGAACAGCAGGATGATGAAAAGTCAGCTCCAAAATTTCATTTTAAGGTCACATTATAGGCGCTAAAATGGCTTTCTTCTTAGGCATAAGCCTTTATCAACTTCTTAGAAAGTTTTAGTATGAAGCACAGAAGGCCTTGGCTCCTTGCATTAATGTTTATACAGAAACAGATTTTAAACACTTTCAATGTTTAAGAATATTTGAACTCTTAGAAAAATACATTATTCTATGTTTCCAATCTGAAATTTGTAATCTGAATAATGAAGTTAGAGTTGTGATTGTTAGTTGAGACCTAACAAGCCTGTAAATTTATCAAAAGACTCAATTTAAAAATTTTGTATTTCTTTTTAACAGTAATTGAATTGCTCATTTAATTTTACCAGTAAGACTATTGAAATATTCAAATATGTTAATTATCTAAGTGCAGTTCAAAAATGTTTAAAGATCTTTAGTTTTATTTATACTGAAAAATATTGGTCAAAGCACTAAGTGATAAATGTAGAAAAGATAGATTTGGAAATAGGATAATATGATTCATGTCTTAAGAACTTAAAAAGTTAAGCTTGAGAGATTTTAATTTTTCAAAGTATTGCAACAAATAAGTCTCCACATATCAATGTCTGCTGTCAAAAACATTTTTTGATACAGAGGCTCAAACTCGGGCCTTTTAAGTATGAGGCAACCACTCCACAAGTTAGCTTCACCCCCAGCGTCCCAAAACTATTCTTGAGAGCACCAGAGTGCTGTACATATTTAGCTGAGAAAGCTTCTGGTATTTTCAACAACTAGTATTCGGTTAGGTTGACTATCCTAACATATTAAAGGTTACTATCCTTTAATATGTTGAACTTCATAAAGCTCCCTCATTTTCATGCTTGGTTACTCTAAGGAACAAATGTAAGATGTCTTTAGATTGTATATTTCATGTATCATTCTCATAAAAATTTAACCATATGGTATGATGATAGATATGTTTCTGAAAATGATTATTTTATCTAAATTGTTAGATGAATTCATTACATTGACTTCCTGATTTATCAGTATATTAAATTTTCTCTTTGGTATGAAGTGATTAGATGGAACATCTGAAAGATAAACTGTAATGAGAAAAAGTTCTTTGGGTCTTTGTAGAATGGTCAACAGAGTTCTTATCTGGCAATAGACAGGTTTTTTTCCAGTATCTGTTGATGTTGAACTGAATGAAAGAACAGTTATGGCTTATTTCCTAATGAACATCTATGAAGTACTCTATTCCATTAAATGTGCTAACATATGCCCCAGGATCAAGCCTAACCAACACTGGAGTTTCATTAATTTCCTGTAAAATCGATCTTTGTCCTTTGCTCCACCATACTTGCTCTCTTTTCTAAATTAAGATCTGGGCTGGTACCATTGGCCAGTGTCCAAGGACTCTGTCACAGATACCCATAAACACTGTCGGATCTACTCTAAAGATGCCGCTAGGAGCTTTACCTCTAGGCTCACAGTGTCCCTTTTGTAAGTACACTTAAGGAGAATTGGTTAGTTAGCTGCTCTCTCGCCTCAGTATTGCTTTGAGCAGTTCATTTTTGTTTTCTCCTATTGATGTTTGGTTTGTGCACTGATTAGCTTGCTTTCTCTCAGTTTAAGTCAAGATACTGAGTTCTGTGGTAAACCTGGTATTTACCATTACATCTGGCTCCATCTTAATTTCCTACTTTTTTTCCAATGTATTTATTCATATTGTCTCAGATCTGTATTATTTCAGTATATATCTAATTGGAAGCCATATTACATCCATTTTGGAAAAGATGAAACAGTTTACTGATTGTCAGCCAGGCAGTGTTCTAGGGCCACTTAAGGAAGCCTTACTGTCTGTCGTGGTTTGTGTCTAGATGTCCCCCAAAGCCTCATGTGGTAAGAGGTGGCTGGACCTAGAGTGTGTGATGCTGGGATTAAGGGGGTGTGATGACTAAATGCATCCACTGATTGGTGTGGCACCACCCTAATCCTGGCAGCCTGGATAAGATACAAGGCACAGGAAGAAGCTGCATAGGTTCCTTGCTTTCCTTACTGCCCTCTGCCTGTCTGTCAGGCCGCCCTGCCTTGGATCCAGCCGATTGTGGACTCAAACCTCTACAAACTGTGAGCTAAATAAACCTTTCCTCCCTTAACTTTGAATGGCAGGTATTTTGTCTCAGCAACGAGAGAAAGGTAACTAAGACACTGTCATACTACAGTGATACTTGCGTAGACATGTTTATAGCAACACAATTCATAATAGCTAAATTCTGGAAGCAGCCTATATACCCATCAACAAATAACTGGACAAACAGAATGTGGTATTTATGTATAATGGAATACTACTCAGCTATAAAAAGGACAAATTGGAGTCATTTGTAAGAAAATGGGTGGACCTGGAAAATAAAGTATTAAGTGAAATAAACCAGACTCATGAGCTTGAATACCATATGATATCCCTCATTTAAGTGAGGCAAAATACAAACGAAGAAAATGATAAATAATGGGTACAAAAAGACAAGGGGATGGATCGCACTCAATAGGCATAGGGTCTAAAGGAGCAAGAAGAGGGCAAAGGGGGAGGGGAATGGGGAATGAGAGTACAGAAGAATAAAGATCCTAAAAACAAGAACCTAATAACCCAAACTTAAAACAGTAACACACACGCTAGATACTACAGTCAACTTTACGTAGTTGCGACTTAATACTGCATCTGTGTGATTGTTTATATCGCTGCTTGTTATATGCAAAAGGTGCAGTGTATTATGGTCTGTAAGTTTGTGTAATCGTTTGTACGTTTGTGTAAATTTAATTTAAAAAAGAAAGAAAGAAAGCCTTGCTGGATGTAATGTCATAGAGTAAGGAGATTGTATGGGCCTGACTCCAGACTGCTCTGGCTTTGAATTCGGTCTTCACTTAGTAGTCATGTGATTTTGAATCAAATATTTTGACCTCAACTTTATATTTAACTCATTGCACAAAAGGAATAAAGTTAGCTACATTTGTGAGCTAATGTGGAAATTGTTTAAAGATTTTTTTTAAGAGTACCTTTATGGTACCATAGTAGAACACAGACTTAAGATTATCTTAAAATTTGTAGTTCAAATTCAGAGACAGTTTTGAGAGTTAATGGGACACTAATTAATATTTATGCTAAGACAACTGACATAAAATTAGTTCCTTCCTAAGCAAACGTCTGTGGCTACTTCTACATAGGAAACTATATTTGACTTATACACTCACTTATGCTATCAGGGATCACTCTACCATCTATCTGTCTATCCTATCTATCTTTTTTTGCCTAGAATAACATAGAACAAACAAATCACCTTTGGTGCCAGGCTTATGTTGATTCTTGCTTTTTCACTAATGTCCTTTGGCAAAACCTGTAGCAACACTTCAAATATAAGGTTAGAATTCAGATTAAAACTGTAGTTAAGGATCAAGAACATTGATGCAGAAACCTGAAGCCAGAAAACTTGGGGTATCAGCTTATCCAAAAATAGAGATCATTTCTCAGAAGTCCATTTATTAGAATTAGGGCGTGAGGTTACACTGAAAAGGCAGACAGTACTGAGGTCAGGTCTGGCTTTAGAGCCCGTGAGGCTAAACCTGTAAGTGGGGCTAAAAGCACCCTGAGCTGGTCGAGCTGGATTCCCACACTGGACAGCTGCCCTGATAAATCAGAGAATGCTGGCTCAAGTACTGATTTTACCAACCTCGGTGAGCTTGGGTGTGGTGTTTAAACTATCTCAGCCCTGCTTTCCGAAGTGTGTAATGTGGATAATGATACCAGTTTCACAGACTGCCTCATAGATTTGAACAGGGCTTGGAAATGTCTGATGCCCAGTGAGCTCTTAGTAAACAGAACTAACTGTCCTTCTGTCCCAGCAGCCTCCCTGTATTCTGCAAGCTGATCCAGCACATGCCACCATTAAGAAACACACACAGGAGCTTCTTAATTTGCAGGCACCCTCAATTTGGTGCGGATAGTCACAGCTGACAGTTTCTACGAGTTCCTGGTTCCACCCTTTGTGTTTCCTGCTGCTTGTCTACCAGTGGGCGGCAACAGATGACAAAACAAGTGAAACTGCAGTATCAATAGTCCATTCTCTTCTTCCCAGACTCACAAATTCCACATGCTTCACCACTCAGGCAGTTTTGGGAAGCCCTGTCTGGGAGCAGAAATCTGTCGAAGCCTGGGGCATCCATGTCCTAAGTTCTCCAGTTTCTTTTTTTCCTACCTGCGGAAAGCATAAACTATAGTCTCTGTGAGTTCTCGGTCATTCCTAGGAAGGGTATCACTTTCCAGCTATGGAAACTGTGTCTCGGACACTCCGTGTGTCTGTATCATGCCTGAACTTCTAACTGAACCAAAGTTTCAAAAATGTCACAGGCTGGCATGATATTTAAAAGGTAAACTAATGGGGAAATTATTTTCCATTGTAAGAAAACGCATCCAACAGAAATAGAAAGTTCACAAAGCAACACCTCTCCCCACACACACACACACACACATGTGCTTTCTAATCCTGTTTCCTTACCGTGGTTGTCCCCCAGTTCAACTTTATCACTCCAGTGACCTGTACAGCTAAGCAGTAGCAACAGGCCCCTGGAGGCTCTGACTAGCTCCATCCTCTTGTTGTGGAGAATTGTTTCTTCGTAGGTAAAAAGCTAAGCATCTCCATCTCGGCTTATCTCAGATCCTAAAAGCCCTCCGCATGTGTGTTGATAGGCTCATTTTCAGGTCCCCAGTGCATCCTTGGAGCACATCACAGGAACACAAATCACGGTTAGTAAGCACATTCATCCAGGCTCAGTCAGTCCATGTCTCTCAGAAAATACATCCACTTTTGGCAGTTTTTCATGAAGCTTGCTTTATGGGGAAAAATGAATTTTAAGGTTTTTTTTTTTTTTTTCTTGGTTGTTGTCGTTGTTGTTCTCTGTTGTAATTTTTTTGAAACTTTGAGCTTGCATCCAAGTGGACAAATATCCCAGTGCCTGCTTGTGGAGGGCCCTTCCTTGAGAGATTTTGTCCCTTTATTTAACAAGCACCCCACCTAAATTTGTATTTTACCTCCTTTCCAAAACTCACCTTGGCACTCTGTTCCTATTTTATAGAGAAGGAATATTAATGCCCGTGGAAGTGCTATGCAAATGTTAGTTGCTGTTGCCAATTTTTATCTTCCCTGTACAACTCTGCCACATAAAACATTTGTCACAAGTTAATTTGTATATGTTCACTGATTAATGAATGCTATTTTTATCCTCCTAAGATTGTTCTTGATTCATGTGTTTTCATACATATTGATCAGTGATTCATCTATGGTGCTCTTGTCTCCATGGCTAGACTGTCAGTGCACTGATATTACGCTGAAGACCAGATTTTCTCTCTCCCTCTAGGAATGTTAAGGATGTTTCCTTTTTGTATATTTGCTAAGACTTTTACTGGCGGAAGATTGCAGGTCTGTGGGGCATTGCCGTCTCTTGTTGGTGGAACACCCCACTTCTGGCCATGTTCATATGGTATTATTTTACCACTAGAACTTGAAATAAAATTCCCTAAGTATGAATCTGTGGCTTGCTGGTTGCTTTCCAATAAGTGGTTTCAAATGTAGTCAGGAAGCAGAGAAACTCAGAACACAGTTTACTCTAGTCTTTCCCTTACGCTTTCCTGGTGGTACCTTGAATTATAAAGTTAGGGATGCCTTAGAACAGAGGTGGGTGCAGATATTGTTGAGAAACTGATTTTCTCATGGGGTATTGTCTTTAAAAGGTGGTTCCCAATGATTGGTGTTTCTTTTAGTATAGTGACACCGAGGCATAAATATAGTACCAATTTAGACCACCTTGGGACATGAAGTAGGTTAATGAGAAGATGCTGACTGAAGAGGAATCCATTCTAGACCTTACTTAGGGGGACTAGAAGAGAATTAGTTCCATGTGACCGTTATTCATCTAATATGAAGAAAGGGAGTGACCACGAAGCAGAAATTATTCAAAAGCTTTGCGGCAACCTGCCAGTACCAAGAGAATTCTGATTCCAAGACCTCTGTGATTTTGCACAATGGCGAGTAAATTTAATACCGTTTATGTACCAGCTGCAGTGTAGCACATATTAGCTTCACAAAAGCTTGTATGGCCTCTGTATCTCTGCAAATTATAAAAAGGTTTATTTCATTTAGCTTTTCTTGTTTATTATAAATTTACTTAACTAAGGTTGACTAGTCATGATTATTAGTTTTCTTGATGGTAGTTTTTGTTCTGATTTTAATAGAAACCCACAGTTAATGGAGTTGAGTGAGGGTTATGTGTATCTTCCTTCATAATCTTGCTTCCACAGACAAAAATATTATTTGGAACAAATCTTACTATAAATACAGATATTTATTAGAAGGAAAGTATGAAATCTGTCATACACCGTGCTGAGTTAACATTCAGCACTCTGTTCTTTAAAGATTTTACTCACATCTTTTTGAAAGATTGATTGTAGTGTACGCAGCGGTTCCTCTAGGGACAAAGTAATTTAATTTTATAACCAGTATTAGTACCAAAACTTTTCTAAAATTATGGCAGGATTCAAGACTCTAAAATTCAAAGCCAAGTGTCATTTCAAAGGTTCATTCTCTGTGTACCTTGTTCATGTAGCAGTACATGTACAGGTTAAGCATTCCTAATCCCCAAATAATCTCGAAATAATTATGCTCCAAAATCCAAAATGCTTTGAGTGCCAGTATGACCCTCAAAAAGTTGGAGACATTGGAGCATTTTTGATTTGGGGGCCAGGGGTGCTCAGCTAGAAAATCGATGCAGATATTCTAGAATCTGAAAATTTCTGAAATCCGAGACAGTTCTGGTCCCACACATTTCAGTTAAGGGTTACTCAATCTGTAGTTGTATTTATAATATTTCTAACTAATCTGCAGAATTTAAGCAGCTTGAAATTCACCATTAAAAACCCATTTCAAAATTCTGTTAATTATTGAAACCTCTGTTACTGATGAGAAATAAAGTAGCTGAAGAGCTGAAGTATCTGTGATAGCAACAGTATCTTTCAAATTGTGTGAGAGACATCCTTTGTACCATGGTGCTCACACATTCACCCCCCAACACACATACACACACTAAACTGTGCTCAAGTAAAACTAAACTGCAAACATTAGGAAAGGCTAAATAACCTGCCTCCTGCCTCTGAGTTTACAGTTAGCAGCTGGGAGAAGAGAAAATGGACCCATGGCTCTGTACTCTATATCCACATATTCCTCTGTGTTGTTTATACCATACTGCATCCTTAGCGTGTTCTACTTCTGCTTGCCAAAACCCAAGTACATCTCTTCATTTTATTAAGTATAGCGTACTCAATTTCCCAAGATGGACATTCTAAGGACAACTATAACATAGGTACCCACTGTGTTTGCTGCACTGGGGCACAGAAACATCCCAAACTTGTTTTAGTTCTGCTTGTTGAAACCCACGTAACTCTATTTTACTAAGAACCCAGTTTTACTAGTGGACAGTTTTATTAGTGGACCCAGTTTACCAAGAGAGGCATTCTAAGTGGGTCAGGTAGGGGAAGGAGCATGCAGTTGACGCAGCAGGAGTAACAGTCTGAGCAGATCACTGCATCAGTGAGGAATCCAGCCACGGAAGCTGGCGCACTCAGAGTGGAGTCATGGGGAAGAGCAAGATGAGACAGGAGTACAAAAGCGCACAGCTAGACCCTGAACACAGGAGGCATGTTCTGACTTCATCCTGATGAGCTTGGTGTAATGATGTTGGCAGATTTAGTTCTTGCATGATTCTTAAAAGATGGACTGAGAATTCCAGTGAGAAGCTAGTGAATATTTAGTTCTTGTCTGGGAAGAAAGCACTGGTATATTTCTACTTCAGATTTTGCCTGCTGATAGTAGTACTTTCACATTGCAAAGTATTTTCATTTTTTAAAAATTGTGGTTACAATCTTGAGGTTTCTAAATGAGCTATCCTTATTCCTTGGAGGTCTAGTGGTTGTCATAAAATAAATATCTGGGATGTAATCTATAACTTGATTTGTGTATAAGACTTTATGTATAAATATATCTGAAGATGATATCTTAGAAGTAGCTGATCATTCTTTTATAACAGGAATAGAATCAGGAATTATCTGATGTACGTAAATCCTCTTAGAAGAAAGAAGAACTGTCACTTTCTTAACTGCTTGTATGGCAATATAGAAATTTATATTTATTTTTATCTATATTTTTCCTCATTCTTTTTTATTCCATTCATCCTTTAAACACATTTTTTATTGAAAAGATTGTTTGATATGAAAAACTGAGATAATTCGATTTGGTATTATTTATCTAATGGTCAAACACATTTGAATGTCCCTTCCCCAGAGGGAGGGCGACTGAGTCTGACATTGTTACAGGAATAAACATTTGAGTTCCCATCTCATTTCTGCCCCTTTGAAATGCGGATATGCTACATTACAAGCTCTTCCTTCTGAACCGAGTAATATGATCTTTGGGGATCTTGGCTAATTTCAGGTTAGAAGCACATTTAATCCATTTAGAGAATGTTTATCTCCTGGAGAGTAATCAGTCTATTGCCTATACTCTTTTCTGGTCTTTGTGGAAGGGTCTGGTTAATTTTCCTTTTTTCTTTCAAGTAACACATAGAAAGTGACTGAGTGAGTGTGTGTGCATCTGTGCCTGTGTAATTGTACACAGTCCCTATACATACACTTTCCCCAAGTGCATTCGTCTTCTGAAATCAGATCACAGGAGAGGAAGCTCTTGTCTTATGTACTCCTAGCCTTAGGAAGACGAGCAGCAGCAGAAATCTAAGAATACGCAAACACAAGATGGATATTTCTGGTCAAGTCTACCATCCACCCTGAACAAGAGACTCTGACTGCCAGGTCCGTATTCATTCAGCTCTGCCACACTTCTTAACACTGTCAGAATCCCAACTGACCATAGTAACACAAAATTCTTAAGAATTATCCTTGCTGAATGTCAGAAAAGAAGAAAGAAATCTTCTTTAGTAATTTTGATAGTGAAAGAGAGAACTGTAGATAGAACCAGATCATTTTTGCCTTTTGACCCATTTTAATTGTTAATAGCACCTCCCTGCATCCACTTATAAGGTGTCCCAATTTGGAGGAGGACTTATAGCATCACCTTTGCAATAGTTCATGATGATTTCACACTGGAGCCAGCTGTCTCACTTGACCATGTGTGCGCTCCTCAGCCCGTCCATTTCTTCTCTTAGCTTCAGAGGGGACCCATTTCTGTGTCTCATGACCTCTCCTTGTACTTAGTGGGCTGGCCCTCACCTGCCTCTTCCTTTCACCCCATGCATTCTTTGTCCTTCAGTAAGCTCAAAATTCCACTGTGAGAGTTCTCGAAGACTTCATGGTAAGGGATTACAGAGAATTGAAAAGTTAAGAAATTGTCAACTATGAGTAAGTTTCAAGTATGACAGAAGTGTTTGTCTCTAAAGAAACATGCACAATGCCAGCTTTTCATTTTTACTAAAATACATGGAATGTTTGCTATGAAATGAAGGCTGTTCTAAGTTGCTTATAAATGTTAATTCACTTAAATCTCATAACACACTCAAGGGGTAGGCAGTATTATGTCCCATTGTTTTCGTTTCTCAGGTGAAGAAATCCAAGCTCAGAAATGAATGAGTTTGTAGGCTTGAAAAGGAGTCAAAGCTGGGATGAAACCCAAGCAGTTGGGTCCAGGAGTTCACAGCCCTGTCTGTCACCAAGGAGTTTAAAGCGTGGTCTGCTCTCTAAAATTAGGAACAAGTCAAGGATGCTCACTCTCACCACTTCTGTTCAACGTAGTTCTGGAAACATTAGCCAGAGCGATTAGAAAAGAGAAAGAAATAAAAGGAATATGGATAGGAAAGGAAGAAGTTAAATTATTATTATTTGCTGATGACATGATAGTCTACATAGAAGACTTCACCAAAAATTCCACCAAAAGACTCCTAGAATTAATAACCAAATTTGGCAGCATAGCAGGATACAAAGTCAGCACTCCAAAATCAGTAGCATTCCTATACATGAATAACAAACTCACTGAAAGAGAAATGAGGGAAACCACACCTTTCTTAATAGTATCAAGAGAAATGAAATACCTAGGAATCAATCTAACAAAGGAAGTAAAAGATCTATACATTGAAAACTACAAAAGAAGATAGAAGATGGTATCAGAAAACAGACAGATAGCTTCTATTTTTGATAGGCAGAACAAATACAGTGAAAATGCCTATACTTCCAAAACTGTTATACAGATTTAAAGCAATCCCAATCAAAATACCAATAGCACACCTCACAGAACTAGAGAAAATACTCCTAAAATTCTTCTGGGATGAAAAGAGATCTACAGTAACAAATGCAGTTCTGGGCAACAAGGACAAGGCAGGAGACATCACCGTCCCCTACCTGAAATTACACTACAGAGTTACCATGATTAAAAAAAAATATATGCTACTGGCAAAAAAGAAAGAAACAAACAAACAAAACCAGACCTGAGGATCAGTGTAACAGAACAAAAGCAGCAGGAACAACTCTAAGCACACTCAGTCACCTGATCTTTGACGATGGGGCCAAACACCTTCACCAGAAGAAAGATAACCTCTTTAATAAATGGTGCTGGGAAAACTGGCTTTCCACATGCCAAAAATTGAACCTAGACCCATATCTCTCACCTTGCGCTAAACCAAAATTGAAATGGGTCAAAGATCTAAATACAACAACAGAAACACTTAATCTGCTTGAAGATAGAATAGGTAAAACTCTAGGCGATACAGGTGCAGGCCAAGACTTTAAGCAAAGCTCACTGTACAGAACTATTACAAAGAAGTTACAACTAGGATCACAGCAAAGTAAAAAACTTTCATACAGTGAAAGAAACCACCAGCAGGGTGACGAGACAACCCACAGAGTGGGAAAATAACTTTACCAGCTACTCCTCAGACAAAGGACTAATATCTAGAATATATATAAAGAGACCAGATGCCCCAAATTTAAAGACCCAACCCCAAAATGGGCATTTCAAAGACGAATAAATACAAGAAGAAATGCTGAACCTCACCGGTCATTGGAGAAATGCAAAGTAAACCAACGCCGAGCTTCCCTCTCACTCCAGAAAGAATGACAATCATCAAGAAGTCAATCAATAGCAATGCTGGCGAGGCTGTGGGAGAAAAGGAGCCTTTCTCCATTGCTGCCGGGAGTGGAAACTGGTACAACCCTATGGAAATCAGTGGGAGCATCCTTAAAAAATTAAAACTCAGGCATTTTCTTAAGAATTAGTTTAGAAAATCAGGAAATATCTGAAAGTGTTAAAAATGAAACCTAATTGCTAATTATTGTGGTCACTATTTTATCATTCACTTGTATTTACTCAATATAATGTGAATATTTTTATGTCATTGACAGTTTAAAAATATTACTTCCTCGCATTTCTAACACTATTGTGGGATTTCTTGTTTTTGGAAAACTTAAGTTTTTGAGGTTTTAAAAACCTGAAATGTAACACACATACTGCATTTTCCTTACACTATAAAAAACTACAATCCAGATAAAAATTCACTTATGTTTTCATGTTGTTACTTTATGAATTTAATCTTCACACCTAATTCCTTAGCCTCCATAGACTTGGCTTTATTTTGTTATTAGATGTTAGGTCTAATTTTTAAAAATTTAAATCCAGTAATTATATGAACTCAGTGTTGTTTATTTACTAATCCTTTCATTCCTTTTAATTCTTTAAAAGAGGCTAGCAAAATAACTAGATATGGCTCAATAAACACTTGATAATGGGTTGTGTCTCATTAGACCGCCTCGAATATGAGAAGTTTTCCTGACTTTGTAATGAAAGCCTCATTTCCTGGACCCACACTTTCACTTCGTACATTCCAAGGTAGAGGGTATTGCTTGCCCTGGGTTTGTAAGCCTCTGGCTTCGCAGAGTAAATCCAATTTGCCTCCACATCTAATTAATGCCTTCTTGCCAAGACAGGGGCTGTGAGGGTCAGTGTTGCCTGGAGGATTTCTTCTCTGACGAAATCTCAGTGGCTTGTGTTACCTCCGGGGAACATAGGAGGGAGTGTCTGCATCCTGGTGCATAGTTTATTCCTCCAGGAGCACACACCTCTTTTTGCTGTCACAAGGACACTCTTTAGAGCAGATAAGAATAACACCTGGCCCGGGGGTGGCTCTTCATAGCTGCCACTATCCCCAGAGCTAAGAATGAACCCCACAGTGTGACGACCTTGTGCTACATAGTTCTCTCAAGCAGCTCATTTAATTTGTGTGAAAACTCTATGATATGGATACGCTTAGTTTTCTCAGTGGCATAGAAGTGGAAGAAGTTGCCTCAGATCACAAAGCGATGGACTGAAATGACTGTTTAATAGACAGAAATATCTCTTAAATACTTACCACTAAATCTACTAATCGCTAACTGCTTGCTGAAATGATAAATTTGTACTTTTTGTATGAACATTGTGGCTTTCAGAGGGATTAAATAATTTACCCAAGGACAACTCACTAGATCTTTGCTGAGAGAGTTGTAACTCAGGCCCGAAAGTTCCAATTCCCAGAATATCACCAGCTGTACAAAGGCAGTGGTCCAGGAGAGCACAGTCCTGGGAGTCCAGTTTTAAAGCGGTGGCTGACCCGCATTACCTTTTTGACCTTCGGATCATTCACGTGTAGTAAGCCTGTTACCTCTTTTATACAATGGAGAAAGTATTGATATTCTTCTAGGCGGTCCTGTGATGGTTAGTGGCATTTGAAGTGCAGGCAGTCGCCCCTGGTAAATCAGCAGTGTCTGTTACGGCAGTAGATGTTTCGGGTGGGCCGACCTGTGGATCCTATAAGGGTACTGACACAGAGTGGAGAGAAGAACTGGCTCTAGAACATCTGATATCCACTCCCACCCATGCTGAGTGCGAGCTTTCCAGAGGAACCTGAGTCCAATTGCAGGCTCCCTACACCCGCCATTTTTCCTCTTGGAATCTATTGCTGTAATTACAGTCCAAGACCGAGCCCAGGAAAACTTGGAAAGAGTAGACATTTAGCACTGTCCTACTAGGAAGTAATACTCCTCTGTCTGAAAGTTTCTGCATTTTTTCTCTACACACATTCTCTCATTTCTGTAGCTCTCTTCTAATATTCTCCCAAACCTTCCCTCCTTCCACTTTCCCATTTGCCGGTTGCAAAATACTTGAGCTGCAGTCAGAACACATCTTGTCCTCAGTTTGAAAGTAATCTTTTTTTATGAGGTGGCTGACTGAAGTTAAAAAAAAGAACACGCCATTGCCAAAGGGAATTTGTATTGACTCCCCCTTCCTGGCTCTGCTTCCACCCTTAAAGATCTCAGACTGATGGTCGTTAATACATTGTTTGACCCATGGAGATTGGGGCCTTAAAAGTGTTAATATATCTTAGTTATATTAACACTTTTAAAGAGCACTGTTTATTTCAGTGATGAGCTTGCAATTGGAATCTCAAGTACTTTTTAAAATGCCTTGAGGAAAAGGTTTAAGTGAGGTGGGGCTGGGGTTTTGGCTCAGTGGTTAGAGTGCTTGCCGTCAAGCACAAGGCCCTGAGTTCGATCCCCAGCACCAAAAAAAAAAAAAAGATTTAAGTGAGGTATCATCGAAATTGCCAGTACCTCTGCAGGTGGCACCCAGAGCAGCCTCCTCCTGATGCTTGGCATAGGGTTGTTTGAGGATGCAGAGCTACCATGGTTCGACTTTGATTCCTGCGGAGTTAACTGCTGACCATTCCTGTGCCAGCCCTGTGTTTCTCCTCTCTTCCCCCATGTTTTGCTGTCACCATTGCACATCACCTCCGGCACATTGCAGGTCCACCCTGTGCTGTCACTAAAATACAGCCCATTGTCTGAAACTCAGTGCACATACCAGCTCATTCGCCAGCCAGTTCTTGACTTCCCCTCAGCCTAGTGACCTATCATCCTACATTTAGAAACTTTTACTTTGCTTTGAAGTTCAAACATTTTTCAGAATGTTTATTGAGCACCTATTTCAGCAAAACAAGCTTGGCTCCTGCCTTCATGGGGCCCATAATTTATGCTCTGGAAATCAGACTTTCTTATAGATAGTATAACTCATTTCCTATCATAATGTGGTCAGTCTTCTGCTTGTTTTGGGTACTCAACATCAAAAACTCCATGAGATGATCACACTGTCGGTTCTAACCTACCCTCTCTGCACCTGGCCTAATGTTTGCACATAGTAGTTGTTCAAAATATATTTTCGTATTCTCAGAGGTGTCTCTGCTTTTCAAATGAGTTAACTTGGTATTGCATCCATTTTTGGCTTTTAGCCTCCAATGTTGGATCTAGTCCATAGACCTGCCCTTCGTTTGTGATCATTTCCTTCGTCCCTATCCTTGTAGACTCCATTACGGCTTAGTTTTCTCATCCATGAAATCAGCCTGACACTTACCATCTCCTTCAGGGTAATACTCAAGTTAGGACGTTACTTTATATTGTCCTAATTCTGCATAATGCTATTTTGATCATCGAGTGACCAAATGCATTTGGTGGTCCCATCAGACTATGAGGGAGCTGAAAAATTCCTGTTGTCTAGTTTCTTTGTACTACATCCTCTCTGTGTTTAGTCATGTTTAGATATATACAAGCTTTTCATTCCATTATGACTGCCAGTGATGCTCATTATGGTAGCCTGCTGTGTAGGTGTGAATGCAGGAGCATCAGGCTAGACTGGGCTGGGTGTGTAGTAGGCTGTACAGTCTACGTTTGTGGAAGTATTTTCTTCGATGTTTAGACAAACAATGAAACTGCCTAACAGTGCATTTTTCAGAACATATCACCAGCACTAAACGACACATAGATGGATATAGTGACACATTTTTGTTAGGTTCTCATTATAAAGGGCGTGATAATTGGCCAGATTTCAAGCTCCTTGAGGATAGAAAATGCAAATGTAATTTGTTTAGCATCCAGTAAGATGTCCTGTGCCTTACTCAGCGTATGCTCTTGCTACATTCTACCAATACAGAAAACAGTCCTCAGCAATAGAGACAACCGTGTGCTTACCTGGGATTTCCTGTTCTGGGTATCAGAACCTTTCCTCTTATCAAGTGATAATAAGGATGTCTATTTAAGATACCTGGATTGTTTTAGCTTAGTCTTTAGAAAAATGGTTTTTGAGTATGCTTATTGAGAAAATAGAAGCTCGTACTGAATTTGGTACTGAGTTTGGTATGACGTTGGTATTATTATTCCCCTCATTGTCCACAGAGATGTGAATTTCTGAAAGTAATCTGCATTTTCCTCAAAAAGAGACTAGTAATAACCTTTAGAAAGGTTAATTAGTGACTAAGCACATAGTTCATTTATTAGGAAAATCTTGTAATGTTGAGGCTAAAACCTCCCCAACTTACCCAGCACAAGGGTGAGCGGCGCCCAAGAACGACAAGAGACCAGGTTCGATGCAAAAACAACAAGCTATTGTTCAAACAGAGCTCTGGGCCAATACGTACCCCTCACACCTAGGAGGCAGAGGTAATGGCCCCAAACTACAGGAGTGTGGGGTTTTTATGGGGTAGGGAACAGGCGCAGGAAGAGGAGGGCGCGCGCAGGAAGGGGAGGGCGCGCGCGGGAAAGGAAAGTGTGGCGGCACATGATTGGTCCCCGCGTTTATTCAAACTTGAGCAGCCCTTCCTGGCAGGCTTCTTTTGGCGGGCTTGTATAACTGCCTGGCGGGCTTCTTCCTGGAGCCTTGGGGGGTGCTGTGAGGTGGAGGCTTTTCCTGGAACAAAGAACTTCCCAGCACAGGGTCATAAAAAAGACAGACACACGTGACCACATCCTGGAGCTTTTGCAGACACAAGTGACTGCATAAAGAACTTCACATTTTGTACAAGTTTATCAGTGTGTTGTGCCTTTCCAGTAACACTATATCACAGGCATGATTTGAAATTCTTTATATGTATTAATATACTCAGCATTCATTCCTTATAATAATCCAAAGTAGTAGAAACTAGTATCTCAATTCTAAAAATGAAGAATGGCAAAATGACTTGGTTAAGGTCACATAGCAAGGAAGTGGTTAAGTGAAATTTTCAACCAGTCTGGAGGGTTTTTTGGAGGGAGTTGGTGATCGAACTCAGGGCTTTGCGCTTGCAAGGCAAGCGTTTTACCACTTAAGCTAAATCCCCAACCCCAGCTGTGGAGTTTTGATTTCTACACACACAGAGACACACACACACACACACATACATACACATACACACATGGAAATATGTTGTGTTATAGCGCTGGTTCTACTGTATTCTTCTCTGTGTGTACCAAAGGATCTGGGCCCTGCTAAGATATTTCTTTGGCCATGTTACTCAATATGACAGTTTTTAGTTTGTACCGTTCCTGGAAGTCTCTAGCTCTGTTACTTTAAGGTGCAGTGTCTTTCATCTTTGGGGTAGCTGAGTTTTCTCGTGAAATACACATTGCTCTGCATATTGTGCTATTGGGAGAAAACCGAAGTTCCTTTGATGGGGAAGCTTCTTGCTAGGATGTAACGCTAAAGTAGATCTTCCCCTTGTGAAACCCCTTAACCTTTCCTGTGACCTCCTCCCCTTAACTTGCACCCCACTCCTAGGCACTGAGCAGTAGTCTAGGAGATTTGTTCAATGAAAAGTTGATATAAACTCATCCTCACTGTATGGAAAGCTCTGTATGGATAATGCAGTTACCTATGCAATTCACAGCACAGGGCTCAGTGCTTGGAACATTGTAATCATTGTAACCATTTAACAAGTATTTGAAGGATTAATATGTACTGCAGTCTTGTGGGTGATAAGTAAACCATACAGATGTGTTAATGTCTTAGAATGTCTTTGAGCATATGCATATGCATGTAGAGAAGAAAATTCTAATTTATATAATGAAGAAAGTTTACCAAGCATCTAATCATTCATGATGCTATTCTAGTTAACACCTAGATTGGGCTAATACAAGCTATAGTAGCTTTCTTGGAATCCCTATAATTTAAAAGCACAAAGACAGAGTTACTGATGAATTTTCACGAGAGAAGCAGACAAAGAATGGCATTACCTAGCAAAATAAATGGATGTTACTGACTACTGTTCCATGAGTCGCAGGTATTTATTGTCCAAATGGACTTCTGTGAAAGGTTCTAATGGAAAAATAACGGACTTATGGCCTCTTCAGATGGAGACATTAGTATTCCGATCCAAGAGCTTCAGGAGGCATTAGTTTACTTTGAATATATTCATATCTTTTTTACTATGAGGGCCTTTAGTATTGGAACAAATTGATGTCTAGAGTCCAAAAAAGCTGTTTAGTGTGTGATGGTGGAAAATTAACTAATGCATTTATCCTGCGGGCTTCTGGCTCATACATGTATGCAAAAATCGGTAGAATACCCAGCCTCCTTTTTGGATGCCTGATGTCTTCATTGGAAAGTGTGGAAATCTATTTAATGACTGACCTCAAATGAATGGCATAAGGATGAAGTTGCGTTTCTGTATTTGAATTTCTCTTCTGTTGCCAGTAGCTTTTTGGAGCACTGAGAGTAGTGAATTATCATCCCAGAATTCCAGAGTTCTTTTTCTGTCTTTACCAACATGCCCATCTGTCCGCTATCTCCATGAAAATGGAGATTTAAGATTTACAAAGCAAATGTATTGTATTTTAAGAGTCTTGAAAAAAATCAGTGTGCCATAAAAGAAATCTAAGACAAAGTTAGTTCCAAAGTCTGGATGGCCCGGGAAAGCTCAAACTCCCGGGATCCCCTGCTCACACCAGTGTGGCCCATAGAGGTGCCAGTCTGGCTGTCTGATCCTAAAGGAGGTGAGAGATGAACAAGTCAGAGCGTGATTTTGTTTCTTTAACATTTAGGTTTAAATTTGTGTCAAGGGAACAGGAGGGAGAAAAGAATAAAGTCCTCTGGCATTTTCTCAGTTAATTTCTTCTCCTAATTGCTGTTTGGCCTAGTTCTTTTTTCATCTGTGTTCCCTCGTTGCAGGCCTCTTTGCTGCTTTGCATCTCAAGGGGTAGCATATTCAGGACTCTGCTCTGAAACGTGTGTTTCTAAAAGGCAGAGTCAGACATCTGCCACCCACCCACTCTCCTGCCTGCCGGGACATTCCTCATCTTCCTTTAGCTCGTGTGTAAAATTAACCTGCTGCCCACACTCAGGAGGAGAAGCTGGCTTTGCTTTTGCTAAGCCATCTTTTCCTTTCCTTTTTTTTCCCATTTCTTCCGATGCCAGAAAAATACAGAATCAGAAAGGTAGATTAAAACTTAAAAGAAAAACAGTAATACCGAATTTGTTTTTTTTTTTTTAATTGTATACTGCATTGCAATACTTGCACCTTATACTTGGATCTTGGATTCCTAGCATCAGTGACTCCATGTTATAAAAAATAGGTGTAGCTGGATGTGGTGGCACCGGACTCTGACTCCAGCACTCTGGGCGGCTGAGGCAGGCAGATTCCAATTTTAAGCCCAGCTTGAGCAACTTAGTGACTTAGTGAGGCCTAGTCTCAAAATAAAAAAACAAAAAGGTTAAGGATGTAGTTCAGTGTAAATGCTTTGGATTCAACCCCTGGTACTACAGCAAACAAGGGGAAGAAAGGAAAAGAAAGGCAAGGGGACGACAGTTAAGAGAAGGGGGAAGGAGAGAGAAGGTGGAAGGGAAGAAAAGGAAAGCAGGAGGGTAGGGAGGGAGGAGGGAAAGGGAAATGGAAAGGAGCATGCAAGGGGAAACAGGAAGAGAAGCCTTGGCCTTGGCTGTGGCAGTAACGGTTCTCCCGCTGTTCTGTTCAGCGAGGGGACAGGGGTTTGCAGGTCCAGAAAGAGGTCGCATCTGGGAAGCCGCCTGAAGAAAATCAGCAGAGACTGTCACTTTCTTCCCGAGTCAGATTCAGGAGTTTCTGGAGAGGGGATCGGAATATGCCACCCGCAAGTATGCTACTTTGGCATAAGTGGAGTTTGGGGTTTTGTTTTGTTTTGTTTTTTGTTTTTATTTTTAGTTGAGGAAGACCAAATAGCTTTCTGCTCCCTTCCCACCTGCCTGCTGCGGAAATCCCCCTTTGTGAAGGTGCCTTTCTCTTTTCTCCTGCCCTAGGCAGCGAGCAGACAGTGGGGAAACGTGCTGAGATGCATCTGCCTGAGCAGACTATTCAGATAACCCGCATTATCCCCGGTTCCCGTAGGCAGGGCTCACCCTCGCCTGCTTTACTGTCCCTAGGAGCGCAGACCCCTCGTTTCTTCCTCTGCTCATTTCTCCACAAAATACTGCCCGTTGTTCTAAGAGTATACAGCTTTCAATCCTCCCCACTTCTGTGGGCCTCCTCTTTTCTCCCTGCTCCGAACGCCCTGTACACGTAAACTTTTAAACAGTAAAACATGTAAGCTTTTTCTTCTGTCCACCTATCTTGAAAGTTTTGTTTGCACACCCTAGGAGGGTACAGGAAGTAATTTTCCTACCTCTCCTGCACTGCTGAAGAATTACTTATCATTTAGCAGCTTCCCTTTCCTGATCCAGGAAAACTCTCTGAATCATTTGAAAGTCTGGGTCTCAAATGAAAAAACTCTTTTTGGGGATTTAATTCTTTCACCCAGCGAACGTGTATTGAGCATGCTCACAGAGACTTACTTCTTGTGCTCATGTTGATAGTCCACCCGGAGGACATTTTTAGGGCCTGTGAAGACTTTAGACTTGCTCCATTGAAAATTATTATTGACAGAGATACCATGTGCTGCATCAATCTGTTACCTATCTGCTTCTATCATCCTGCTTTCACAGATGAAGTGACCATATTTTATAAACTATTATTCAAGTTAGGCCTTTATAACCATATTACACAAAAACATACAGTTCTTAAGCTAGAAGTGGATATTCTAATGTTGCATACAATATGCAGACTGACCAGTATAAAACAAATATATGAACAACCAGGTATATAGAAATGCCACTTCCTAGTGATGAAGTTGGACATAATGTCCTGCGTAAGTCAGTTTTTATTTTCAGCAAAAGGATCCATCTACCAGAGAGGTAAGCACATTTCCGATTCCGTGTTCTAGGGGGAGTTTCATTAGAGCATTGTGTGGCATTACAGTTCAATGGAGTGTGCAGTTCTTCTCCTGTATAGAACATGGGTTCCTAGGCTCTTGGTCTCCTTGGCTACTGGTCCTCAAATTTGAGTGAATCAAAGTTATCCAAAGGGCTAGTTAAAGTGCAGACGATGCATGTGGCCTTTGGAATTTCTGATTCTGTCGGTCTGAGATGGTTGGTGGGCCATTCCTGGAGATCCACGGTGCAAGGATAGGAAAAGCCCAACCGCTGAAAAAATTTGGGCATAATTAGCTTCTGTTTGTGAACGCTGATCTTTTTGTTTCAAGTGCCTTGTCATAGCAACACTTTCCCAAAGGTACCGATGTGGTAGGTGAGGCAGGACCCACTTGATCACAGTGAACCGTGGGAGGAGTTACTGAAGTAAATGAGCTTCCCTGCCAGAATGTTAGATCAGGAGTTACTAAGTCCAAGAAAGTCTCACACTGTTATGTAGAAATCTGAAATCTGGATCTTCTTGCAGCCCCCTTTAGTGATGTTCTCTGGCGTGTTAGGAAGGGACAATGGCAAACAGGTTTCATGGATGCGTATTGGACCGTATTTTCTGAGGAACTGTAAATCACATCACTAAACACATATCTGCCCTTTACCTTTCTTAGCAGCTGTGATCTGTATAATGCATGAAATGCTTCTGCCTGTGTTGCTGTACTGCATTTACACTAAGTTTTGGGTCTTGACTCAGAAATTTATTAATGTACGTCCTTGAGCAAGTGTCTTATTGCCTCTGACTGGGCCTCATTTTCCTTCTCAATTGAGGGCATAATCATACCTTCCCTTAATTAGGATTAATTTGAAAATTAAATCAGTCTATAAAATGAGTGGCATATAATATACTTAATTCTTCTCTTTCTCATTTTATGTCATTTGCTCAACATGAAAGACATTATAAGTTAATTGAGATCTTCTGGCTCCAGACATGATTGGAAAGATTCTTTGGTGTCGTGATGTTTCAAAGCTTTCCTCTGATGTCAGGCTGTGGGCTCTGCCACTCTGAAGTCTGCCGTACTTCACATTGTGCTCACACCCAGGGATGGTGGCACTCGCCTGTGCTGATCCCAGCACTCTGAGAGGCTGAAGCAAGAGGGTCACAGAGGATCACAGAGTTGCCCAGCCTGGACAGCTCGGTGAACCCCTGTATAAAAGCAAAGAAATAAATAAATGGCTGCAGATGTAGCTCCGTGTGAAGACGCTGAGTTCAATCTCTGGTACTGCCAAAAACATTGTGATTACTTACCTGCTTCATCCTTCTTCTCTCTTCATGTCAGCAGAGTGACAGTGGCCAGGGCTTAATTGTCTGCAGGTTTGCAGCTAGGTGGCTTTTTATCGCAGCATTTGTCATTCCCGATGTAGCAAGTTCCAGTGTGCCCTTACAGTTCTGGTAGGTCCTGATACCGTACCAGGTTTCACTGTGACGGAGCCAGTGTTTTCCTTTTGCTTGAGTTTCTCACGCTGTTGGACTGTGTCTGCCCTTTTGGTTTGGCAGCTAGCTGCAGGCCGGGATGTGCGGGTTGATTCTACGTGGGTCGTTTGGGGAAGGGTTGGATAGTTTCCTGATGCCCTGAATCTAGAGGGAAGGTGCATGACTGAAGGAGTTCTGTTTACAAATGTCCAGGGTAGTTACCTCTCTTTCCCTGGGGATCTAATGGTAAGAATCTGTTTGAGGACACTGGATCTTACTCAGTGTCTTATTCCCAGCAGTTAACACAGTGTCAGCCGAGTTAGGGTGCGGCAATTACTTTTGAATGGACAAGCTTATTAAAATAGCCCCGTGTTCTTGGAATTTACGTACGTTCCCGGATAATCCAGGAGTCCTGTGAAAGGCTGGCAAACAGCTTTTCTGAAGACCTGTTGAAATTGACTATAAAAGCATCCTCTAACGATCAAGATCCCGTGAAGCTTCCCTAGTTGATCGGCTCCGTACAGGAGCTTGGAGGCAGTCCAGGGCAACACTCTCAGTGTATAGAAAAGGAAACTCACGCTGCACGTGGGCACGTTGTATTTCTGGCACGGACATGCCTACTACCGCCTTTGCCCACCTTGCAAATGAACCCAGCAGCGCGTTCCGTAATTAAGCAAAAACGATCCCCAGGAAACGCTCCAGAGAGGAGCAGCGCTCATGACCCTGTGTCTTGCTTCCTGCTGAGTGCTCACTGTGACCCTGATCAGTAGTAGGAAAAGTGCTGCCACTTCCTGAGGCTGCCTGCCCTGACCTGCTGGCCCCGGAGTTCAGTCCCTCTTCACTCCAATGCAGAGTCCTTAATTAATAGAATGTAAAGGAAAACAAATAAGTACGTTTACAAGCACAGAAAGCTCTCAGGCCGGTAGGCACCAACAAGCTGATCTGGAATAATGAGACTCCGAGTGTGCGGCCCAGGCAGTGTGGCGCTGGGAGAGGTGCTCCGCAGGAGAGCGCCCTGTGCGCAACATGCAACCCTAAGACCTTCCGATTTCCTGTCACTTCTTGTTCTTATTGAATAAGTACTATTTTATTATCTTTTTAAAATTTTATTTTTATTTTTGACTGAAACAGAAACACAAAGATCATGGCTATTAATGGGGTAGCACGTGATGTTTCATACATGTCTGCGTTTTATGATCAGTTAAATGTATCTCTGCTCCAATACTATTACTTATGGCAAAAGGATGCAGCATCATTTTTTTTTTTTACTGTTTTGAAATGTACGGCGCACAATTCTGGTTGCCGTCATAGAAGCAGACGCACCTCAGAACTGCTTGCTCCTAACTGCAATTTAGCACCCAGAAGTGCATTTTCATCATCTAAGTAGAAAAGCTACTTTTTCTCCCCATATTTTTGTAACATTTTCCCTTCTGTCTCTTGGCCTCGGCTCGCATACATGTGTGAGGGAGTCTTCTGAGCAGCTCCATGAGCTGGCAGGTCATTGATTGATAGATCAATCACTCCTCTGTGGTGTACGTGATGAGGGGAGGCAGGGTAGTATTAGAGATGTTAAATTCACCTGATTTTATAAGCAGTTTTGGTTTCCAATGAATGACACCTTTTGGATCCTCAGCGCACACCACTGATTGTCACATGCAGTCATCTAGGGCAGCGATGGCAAACCTTTTAGAGCTTCCAGTGATACAGACAGCCCACTGAGGCACGCGTGCTGCCGTAGGTTCGCCGCCTCTGCTCTGGGGTGTCTTGGTCATTTGGGTGAGGCTGAAGAATTTCAATAGTAATCTTAAACCTCTAACCAGAAAAGAGAGTGTTGCCAGTAACAAGGAAAATCAAGGTCATAACATTTCAGTTTTAAAATTCCTGGCCCCAATTTTCTTTCACGTAGAAGAATTATTGAAGTACAACTGCTTGTTGAGCACACATTAATTCTGGAATTTGTGCTGAATCCAATCACACGCAGCTGAATTCGCTGGGCTGACTACACAAGCCTTTTGACATTTGAGGCCAAATGTTGAAATCACGAAATTGAAGGTCATGGCATGTGTTAGATGGGAGAATTAAGATGCACGGCCCCCAGAATTTCTAGTGCAGTTCTTACAAACCTGTCACCATCACTTATGCTTAATTCATCAGATTAGGTGAAGGAAATAATGTTTGTTTGTTTGTTTTGAAATAAGACTTAGTTATTGGGAAGGCCAGAGTCAACTTGTATTGTCAAGTGGGAAAGCATCTTATTTCAAATCAGGACCTTTGCTGTTGAGCTAATGAGCCTTCTGTTTTGATTTCTAACATGTTGTGGCATATATTTTTAGCATGATTTTATGCCATTGGACAGTCCTTCTATAACTGGAAAACATTTGCATGAACATGGCTCACTGGGTATTTTAGATCTCCTGTGGCCTTCAAACAAGTGTCACTAAACCGGAGGGCTCTGTCCTGTAGGATTCGACCCTATCACGCGTCTCACTGGAGGTGATGAAAGCAGATGGAAAGTGTCACTCAGCCCATCTGAGCAAAACAGCCAGTCCCTAAATGATGTGAAAGTTTAGAAAGAGGGAAGATAAAATAAGCTCACTCTTACATGCACAAATCCCAAATTCACCAACTTTGGATTATCACATCTTATTTACTTCCATAAAAATTAAAAGATGATTAATTGGGCCACAAGCTGTCAGATACTGGCTCTGCCACTTGCTGTACGATAGAGTGGGAAGCAGTCCGCCTTCCGCAAAGTTCCCGAGGCTCACCCTGCCGGAGACACAGTCTCCTGGCGACACTCTCCTGACAGATTGAGAGACAGGAGAAACGAGCAACTGGAGATTCCTCATGGAAATACAGGTTAAAACAAACTCCACATCAGGAACTATTATGAAATGCATAAACCTGAACTTGTTAACTTGAAATTACACCAGGACCACAAAACCTCTGAAATACACAAGGCTTCAGCAGATTACTCAAATTCCCCTGGGTAGCTAAGGTTTTAAACCGAGGAAATGCGGTGACTCCCGTGCTAAACCACAATGCCAATTAATTTTTATTCATTGATTTTCGAGGGTATGTTTATTTATCACACCTGCGTCTCTTAGCCCTTTTGGTTAGAGTGTGGTGCCCAGTTCCTTAAAGATCTGCAAGCTGCTTGAAGCCTTTGCGTGCATATTGGACACAGTTTTCCCTACTTGCCTCTTTCTGGCTGTTTTTCTCTTTTTCTTGCTCCCTTTTGCGCATATGCCCTTCATGCTAATTTAGATCACTCCGGCCTGTACTTCAGCACAGTTAGAAGGCTCATTTGTCCCCACCCAGGAGAACAGTGAATCACTCTATATTTCTCCAACTTTGTCCATCAGTGTTCTATTTATTTGAAAAGAAAAATAGGAAACCCTGTCAGGATGGTTTTCTTTATTAGCTCACAAATAGGTCGCTAACCTTTTTATTACTTCATGTTTGCATTTAGGTGAAGGAAGCTTAGATTATTCTGGGAATTGCCGGTTGTGACACAGTTTTGAATACAGGGTTTGGTGGTTTTGAAAACAGACTTCTGAATGGAGGCTGGAGTATCGCTGATGGGGCAAGTTAGCTGCTGGGTGAGAAGAGTAATAGTGTTCGCACCTTCAGCTGAGTGAGTTGGCTGGAGGGTAGATACTTAATGCAGAATAGTTTTTGAAGTGTCCCTATTCAGTGTGTCTGTCCCTGCGCTGGAGTCTTTGTTTCCGAGCTTGCCCTCTCGGTTTCTATCTCACACTTCTAGATCGCTAATGTCCAGAATCTCCTACTTCTGTCCTGTCCTCCCATGAAAAGGGGCGGGCTCCGCGTTACCTCTGGCAAGGTTCCGGCAGCAGAAGCCGGGTAGAGCTGTGTGCAGTGGCGGAGGCCCGTCCATCATCTGGAGGACAAGAAAAAAATCCAGCACATGGCCATTAATGGATCGTAACACGTAATGATAGCAGTTCCATTGCAGCAGGAGGAGAGGCGCATCCATCCCGACCTTTGAGCGTTGTTCACACATCCCTCTTAGTATCACAGCAGCAAATAAGAGGACGGAAAGTTGTTGCCAGCACGTCTTGTGGAGATGCTGTATAAAAACAGCATTTTATTACTCCCTGCACTGCCCCAGTGAGTAACTGCTGGGGATCCTGCTTCTCTGCGGACAGTCCTGGAAAAGCAACTTGCTTAAAGTTCTGCACGTGATCTGTGATGAGAATTGAAATTAGACCAGGTTGCCTTTTGAAGAAGCCTGAAAATAAGACCAACAATGAATAAACGATCAACTACTGGGTGGGCCATCGCCACGCATGGCCTTCAGAAGTGTAGAAGTGGAAGCGGTTTTGGAGGTTCTTTTATCTGGACCTTTCATGATAGATGAGCAGACACCCTGGATCTGTGCATGCTCTCTCTGGTTGCTTTTTGATGTCCTTAAAAGTGGCTTTGGTCCCTAGAAAAGATGATTTAAGGGCTACTTACATCTTGAATATTAATATTCAATTTATTAAAATTGCAAATTCAAAAGCCCATTTCTCTCTTAAGCCTTTAAATTGAATTTACTAATCTAATTATTCTTTTCCTAAATCTAGCAACTTTAGCAATCACTTTTAAAGGGTTTTTTTTAACAACCTAGTTAATTAAATCACTTAAATATCTTAAACTGCACTTATAAATTTAATATAGTCTATTCTTCTTAAGTACTTAAATCGCCTAACAAATAGACTTACCCACATGCTTAAATAATACTGGTAAATCTCATAAATTAAAGTTATAAATATGGTGGATCTTAATTCTTCTGCCTATTACAATATTATTTAAAAATTTAGAAAAAATCTTACCTCTACAAATTAAAATTGCAATTTAAAAAGTATTCAACTATGCATCATTTTAAACTTGAATAAAAATGTTAGTTTATATTGAACTCTTACACAATAAGAATGTTGTATTTAAAATACCAGCCATGACCAGAATATTCTAAATCTAAAAAATACACTTGAACTGACTCACTTCATTATTTCTGTACTTTTTTTTTTTTATTTCTGTCCTTTATTCTGAAATTTCCTGGGGTTAAATAATGTTTTAACCCAATAAGGGAGAAAATGTCATTCCCAAGGAAAATGGGATTTCTTTTTCTAGCTTAGGTGTTTGTTGACCCTAAGAGTGAGATGGAACAGACATCGTGATCCTTGCTAAAGACTCTGCCACGTGTGGGTGCAGGACTCCGGAATTTGCAAAAAGATTTGGTCATATCTCCAACTCCCGCTCTGAGTCGTCTGTAACTCAGTTTCTTTGTCTTTCCTCACAAAGTTGTAACTGTTCTGCCTCACATCACCAGTTCAACTGGATGTGTCATCGTTGGTGCTTCTTCACATGTAGCGCTCCCCCCATCTGAGCACTGCTGTCTTAGGCTACACCCTGAACACGCGCGGATCTGCGTTCTTGACACGTTTCCTTCCTGGCAAGAGTGTAACTCGCACAGCTATTAACAGCATTTTTACCTGGACTTGTGTCTGTAGCAGTGCTGCCTGGATGTGTTCCCACAAATGGAAATTGTCCTATTTCGGCCACACAGAGCAGATCCCCTCCGCGGGCTGCTGCTTCCTTGGTCTTGCCATGTGTCGCCTGTGTTGGTGCAGCTATCAGACTTCTCAGAGATTAGTTACAAGAAAGTGAGACAGCATATGAGTACTCAGGCAAATATGAGAACTCCCTCAAACTAGGAAGGAAATACAATTATTTGAAAAGTCTCTTCTGTATCACATTTGTAATGTTTTCAAACGGGGTAGATTCTGTTTCACAAGAGGCAGTGCCTAAAGTGGGTACCCCAAAGCCAGATCACCTGGTTTGCTTCCTACTCCTCTGAGGGCTGCCTGAGCATCCAGAAGTTGGTAATAGCTGCTTCATATAGCTTTTCTAGCAAAGGATCATCCTGAGCCTTGCCTCGGGGATGGTTGTGTGGACTGAATCCTCTGGAATGGAAACTTTACAAAGACAACTTCATCTATTTGGTTGTTGCTATATCCTCAGCACCTTGAACCAGGGCCCTGTGTTGTGTATGTTCAATAAACAATTGTTTATTTCACTCAAGTGCTTAAACAGTGACTGGATGTAGGCAACATCTCATAGAAGGTTGTTACTATTATGCTTTGAAGAAGCTTGGTCAGTCACTTACAGAATCCTAATCTTAGACAAATTTATTAGAAAAAGCAGATAAGTAACAATTACCATATCATTAGTTCCATACCTGTATCCTGACTGTAATGAAAGGTATCACTTTCACCTGGAGAAACTCCACCACAAAGCTAGCTTTCATTAGCATTTGGCTGGCCAGGTTATTTACAATATTCTGGGATTGTAGGTCTGTCTTATCTTGCTTAGCTTCTCTGTGACTTTCATTTTTACTCTTCCCTTCAGTTTGCTTCCTTCCCCTACTTCTCTTTTCTCCCTGTCCCCAGTCTTCCATGATTCTCGGCCCTTATGTTCTGCCCTTTTTTTTTTTTTTCCTCTTCTTTTTGTCCACCCTTTAAATGCAGGCAGACTTTGAAGGTCAGTCCTTGACTGTTTACTCTCATATTGCACCTGGTCTTCCTGGCTGATCTTATTGACTCTTGAAGCTTTATGTAAACCCACCTTTTTCCCCCTACAGAACCCTGATCCAGTCCGAGTGACACCTGCTCTGCCTGAGCAGTGTTCTCAATGTGTGACATTTCCTTCCCCCAGTCACCCAGTGAGCTCAGCCACGTCAGTAACTACTTGGCTCTTGCTCATCTTCCGCCCAGTTTGCTGCTTCATGCTGATATTCCTCCAATCTCCCATGTATAATGTTGCCAGTATTATATTATTTATAGAAAGGCCAACCAATCTTCTTTTGGTTCCAGGGGACCGAACTCAGGGCCTTGTGCTTGCGAGACAAGCGCTGTAACCACTGAGCTAAATCCCCAGCCCCCCAAGCAGTCTTCTTATATAGTCCAAATCCGGAGAAGCATCTCAGTTCTCTTGTATCCAATTGTGTCTCCCTTTCATCTTTTCTGTGGGTCTTTATTTCATCATGTGAAAGCCAATCTACTCACTTTTCTCTTAACAAGCTCTCCTCTCACCATGATGAACAGAATGTTGGTCCTCCCTCTATGTCCTAAGCCTCGAACCTGTGAATTGTCTACAGAGAACAGAGGTGGCATTGCAGATGGAACTCGACTGTGGCTTAGCTGACTTGAGAGGAGGAAGATCGTCCTGATTACTCAGGTGGACCCTGCGTGATCACTGGGTCTTTAAAAGTAGGAGGAAAGAGAGGGAATCAAAGGAGGATGCTGTATTTCTGTGGGAGAAGATGGGTGTCGAGTAATGTGAGGATTCAGTCCACTTTTGCTGGCTTTGGATATAGAGAAAGGGGGCCGGGAGCCAAGGTATGTAGGTGGTTTCTAGAATCTGGAGAAAGCAAGGAAATAGATTTTCCCCTAGAGCTTCCAAAAAAAGAATGCAACCTAGCTGACATCGTGCATGGTTTAAATTCATTGCAATAGAAACTTTACAAAGACAACTTCATCTGTTTGGCTATGGTATATCCTCAGCATCTTGATCACTTCCTGGGTATTGTGTATGTTCAATGAACATTCGGTTCTTATTTCACTAAACATAAAGTGCTTAAATGATGACCGGTTGTAAGCAGTGTCTCGTAGAACATGGTTATTAGCCCAGTGATAACCATGTCAAGCTTCTAATCTGCAGAGGAATTAGTTGATAGATTTGTGTTTTAAGGCACAAAGCTTGTAGTAGGTAGTTTATTACAGCAGCAGTAGGAAACTAATACACCCATGTTTGTGCTTTTACTCAAGCTGATTGTAATGGTGGGAGTAATTTTTCTCTTTAAATGGATTTACTGAACTGTAATAAAGATGTCAAGGTCCAAAATATTAATCCCACCTACCGCAATACTTCACAGATTCTCATAACCAAAGGTCATCTCAAGGCTTTCTGCCATGTTTACCTAAATCATTGTCTTTTTTTTTAGAACATTTGTTATTAGATACCTGTGTGTAACTAACCTTAGATTGTGAGTATCCAGGAAATAGGATAAATTTATTATTTATTTTGCATCCTCTTACAATATCTAATACTGAAGCTTTACATTCAAGCCAATGCTTTTTGAACCCAATTGTAAAAAATGCAACACACTGGAAATTGTGCTAGATAGGAGTCCAGAGTGCCCACAAGATGGAGATATATCCTTTCAAAAGTGAGTTCTGTTGTCCCATGAGATCATTTCTTATGGACCTCTTTCAAAACGGAAATTCAGTTTTTAGTTGCAAATGAGAAGTTTGGGATTTTGTTAATCCTACATTTGCAATCATAATTTAAGATTGTTTCTTTCAGATTAAAAGTTGGTATGCTCACGTATTAGAATAAAAGCAGTAATTGCCTCACAGGACTTTAGTAAATAGAACAACTGTAGGTTCTCACAGTATAGGCCAGTGATGGACTTTATTTCATTGAGCATGGTCATATTATATAACACATTTTCTGAATTCCCTTCAACAAGAGGTCAAGAGAAAAATGGAGAAATTGTCTAGCTTGGTGCAATTTAATTTTACTTTTGCTATTGGAATAAAAAAAAAAAGCCAAGAATTTCAAAGACTCTTTGACAAGGGGTGAAATTCCAGGTTATGTGAATGTGAGCAGCTATAAAATTAGCATGTGATGACATTGATAATGTGTTCTGAAGCATCTTCATATGCTCACTGTGTCAGTCAGTTTTTCGTGCTGTGACCAAATACTTGAGAAAAACAATTTACAGGAGGAAAGATTAAATTTGGCTTATGGTTTCAGAGGTTTCAATCCATGGTCTGTGGGTTCTGTTGTTGAGAGCCCAAGGGTGCAGCAGAACATCCGGGCAGAAAGGTGTAGCAGAGCAAAACCCCTCACTTCATGACAGCTAGGAATCAGAGAGAAAGAGGATGAGCAAGAAGGGAAAGGGAAGGGGCTAGAAATAGTCCCCACGTTCATGCCCCCATGACTCACTGCCTTCAAGTAGGCCCCACCTCCTCTTTCCATCACCCTCATTGTCATCAGATTATGATCTCATGAGTAGATTAATGCAGTGAAGAAGTTAGAACTTTCATGGTCCAATGATTTCTCTTAGACCAACCTTTGAATATTATGGCCTTAGGGAAGAAGACCTAAATACAAGAGTCTTTTGGAAGACACTTCCTGTTGAAACCCTAAGACAGGTTTTTAATGTTAATTTCAAAAATTTGCATGCTCTTACTAATTCTTTTGTTTGTGTGTGTTTATGTGTGCATGCTGGGAATGGAACTCAGGGCCTTGTCCTTGCTAGAAAGCATTCTACCACTTGAGCTAAATCCTGAGTCTACTAGTTCTTTCTTAAGTGGCCTTCCTTAAAAATGACCCCTAACTCAAGCAGCAACTGTCCCAGCATAGTCCTGGACAGCTGGATTGTCATTTCCAATTGCCTTTCCTGAGGACTCAGCTGATGTTACCTGTTTTTATCCCAAAACTGAGTTAGTCTTAAAATGGTGTACTGAAAAGATGAGAAGGATGTGGGAGACGCATCGACACACTGAGTTAGTTGGTTTCAAAGTAGGTGGATTGACAGTTTGAAAGCACAAATTAAGCTGTGAAGGCAGGCTGGAAGATAATTTAAATTCTGCTGAAATACATGAGATTGTCGGATTCATCCTGCATTAGGTATGCAGCATTAATGTTAGACTAATCCAGGGCCATTATTTTATATCTGAAAGCAACCATGCCATAATGAAACTATGACAGGCAAAAAAAAACTTCAAACTTGTTTGAGAAACTTATCAATAACTGTCTCCAAATATTTAAAGAACTTTCAGGTAAAAGGAGGAAAATGATCTCATTCAGTGTGAATGATGGGGAAAAACTAGAAACTTTGGGCTGATGTTGGAGGTAGGAGATGGAATTTGTGCACTGTCACAAAGCATTATCTTCACAAAAAGAGCCCTGCAGTCAGAGTTCGCTTCTGATGACCAAAGTCTTTTACTGAAATGCTGGGTGATCGCGTTTCAGCAGAAGGTTAATTGATAAGTAATACTGGTTTTGGGGGGTTTTTGTTTGTTTGTTTTTGTTTTTTTTCCAATACAGGGCATTGAACCCAGGGCCTTCACACTGAGCTACATCCCAGTCCTATTTTATTTATTTGGAGACAGCATCTCACTAAGTTGCCCAGCAGGGGAAATATGTAGTATTGAATGACCTTCGTGAATTTTTTCCTACCCTGTTTAAAATCCTATGATACCAAAAGGATGTAAACACAGTCATCTTATGAATTTTTATGTTTCTTTAAAAGAAATTCAGAAATTTGCCAGCTTATTCCTTAAGGACAATAACCCAAGCTTAAATTATTATTAGAACAGATGTTTACCTGCTGTTGCGTTTAGTGAGATAAATCCCTCAGCAGTAAAAGCAAGACAGTACTCAGAGTGCAACAGGTACGCTTAACCTGGAAGCATTTTTGTGGGACACTGACTGCCTGATGTCAGAGTGGTGGCTATCATTGAGAACATGTGAAATTACACATTCGGGTCAGTGAGGAAAGTGTTGGCCGCCTACAAGGGCAAAGGCCACCAGCTATTTACTAGTCAGTACTTTTCTTTGTTTTTCCTAAAATCCAGGGAAATCATTCATCCTTCATTTTGGGTATAATAACCTATTGTGGTAAAATGTGGATTTCAGTACCCTTTTTTCCTGTGAAGGAGAAATGTATTGTGAAATTTGGGCATTGTGGTATTTCCCTTCTCCTTATTATAATGCGATACCTGAGGCAATTGACTTATAAAGGGAAAAGGATTGTTTGATTCATTGTTCTGCAGGTTGCAGTGCAAAGTCGATGGTCCCACCTCATGGCAGAAGTACGTGATGGAACAGACTTCTTATACCATGAGC